>JAPXFQ010000064.1:0-286735 GCA_028564705.1 Apricaphanius iberus
TGGATTCGTGAGGTTATTTTCTTCGTCTGCCATATTTGTTAAATGATCCACACTCCGTTTACTTCTTACTTAGCTTTTTATTAGCTTGCAGGATTTTAACATTTCTCCACAACTCACGTTGTCTTTCTTACCCGGAACAGGAAGTACAAAAAAAAAAAAATGACATGTCGTTCCAAACAAGCCTTTCAAAATAAGATAACAGAACATGTTCTTACAGATGATAAATTAATATTTATTTATGAGAACACAAATCTAACAGCCTCCCTTGTTCTCATACTGTTAACCCCTAGTAACTCATGGACTTCCAAAGAACCATTTTTGAAATTTAGTAAGTCTAACTCTTGTAACTGGTTTTGTTAATATGTCTGCCGCCATCTCTTCTGATGGACAATATTCAATGTTTATTTTTCCCTCATTTAAGGCTTCACGGATGAAATGATATTTTACATCAATGTGCTTTGACCTCTGTCTTTTCACTGGGTTTTTACTCAAAGCAATAGCCCCTTGGTTGTCTCCAAATATTTTGGTATGTGTGTACCCTTTTTTGTCCATGCCGTTTAACAGTTGGGTTAAATACATGCTTTCCTGAGTAGTGGTTGCAAGACCAATGTATTCAGCTTCGCATGTTGAGAGTGCCACTGTGGGTTGTTTCCTTGTTTTCCAAGATATAACTGGTCCCTGTTTTGTAAGAGCAAAACAGTAGCCTGTTGTGCTGCGTCTGTCATTTACAGAGGATGCCCAGTCAGAGTCACTATAAGCAATTAGATCTAGATCCTCATTGCTTTTCCTAAAGATTAGTTCAGTCATTTGTGCCTTTTAGATATCTGAGGACTTGTTTTGCTGTTACTAAATCCTCTCTTGTAGGTTGAGCTAGTGTTTGAGATAGTCTGCTAACCACCCAGCTTATATCTGGTCTTGTGCAAGTCATAGCATATATCAGACTGCCCACTATTTCTCTGTATTCTGTCGGATTAACTGTCTCATTTTTATCATTCCCTTCACTTGTAGTGATGTCAGTTTTTAGTTCACACGGTGAAGATCTGGGTTTACACTCTGACATGCCAAAACGTTCTAACATTCTTTGAATGTATCCTTTTTGATTCATCCTGATCTCACTCTCTTTTTGTACAAACTGTATGCCAAGAAAATTAGATATTTTCCCCAAGTCTTTCATGTTAAATTTTGATTTCATCGTGTCTTTGAATGTTTTTAATAGGTTAGTTTTGCTGGCTGCAATGATCAGGTCATCTACCCAGATGATAATAAGTAGGGTTTCATGTTCAATTTCTTTTCTGTACACACAGTGATCAGAAAGGTTTCTTTTAAAGTCATTTTGTTCAAGGTAGTCATTTAAGAGCTTGTACCAATTTCTACCTGATTGTTTTAACCCGTAAAGGGATTTCTTTAATTTGTACACCATGTGCTGTCCTGATTTTGTTTGCTCAAATCCCTCTGGTTGATCCATATATATTTCTTCCTCTATGGGGGCATGCAAATATGCAGTTTTAACATCCATTTGGTGGACAATAAGATTATTCTGCACTGCTATTTGCATCAGTGCACGCACAGATGTTATGTTTGCTGTTGGTGCAAATGTTTCATGGTAATCTATTCCCTCTGTTTGGCTGTAACCTTTTGCTACAAACCTAGCTTTGAATATTTGTCCTTGTTCATTTTCTTTCAGGGCATAAACCCATTTTCCTCCTACAGTATTTTTACCGGAAGGTAACATCATTAGTTCAAATGTGTCATTTTCTTTTAAAGAGCTGATTTCTTCTGCCATTGCCTGTTCCCATCTGGATGCTTCTGGTGACGCAAGGGCCTCTTTAAAGGTCTGGGGGATTCCACAGGCTGCTCTGTAACAATAATCAACACTCACAGAAGTTACATTATGCAAATCCTGGCAATTAGATGTATAATCCTCTAAATATTTTGGTGGTTTCTTTTCCCTTTTAGGGTAACGTTCAGTTTGGTTTTGCTCATCGCTCTCTTTACTTTCTGCGTTAGTTTTTGGTTCATTTGTGTCATCTTCCTCTTTTCTAAGAGGACTGTTTTCTGTTGTATCTTCATTTTGTTCTGTGCTTTCTTTTGAAGGCACTACATGCCCGTAGGTCTGGATCTCTGTGTCATCTTCATCAGTCTGTGTTTGTTGTTCAACTATGTTCTTTTTGATAAATCTCACAAGTCTGTGTTTGGACACCTTTTCAGTGTGGGGATTATAGACCAGGTATGCTGGGCTATTTTTACTGTAACCTACAAATATTCCTTTTCCACACCTGGGATCAAGTTTGTTTTGGTCATGTATGTAGACATAACAGTCTGACCCGAATATCCACATTTTAGAGAGATCTGGTCTTTTCCCTGTTAACATGTGGAATGGTGTACTTTTAGTCCTGTTGTTGTAGCATCTGTTGCGAATGTATGCTGCATTTTGAATGGCATAAGGCCATAATACCTTTGGTAATCCTTTTTCTAGTAAAAGACACCTCCCCATTTCAAAGAGAGTTCTCCATTGTCTCTCAGCTGTGCCATTCTGGTGAGGAGAATATGGTGCAGATGTCTCATGCTTTATGCCTTTCTCCCTTAAAAGAGACTGAAAGGAGCTGCTTGTGAATTCAGTGCCATTGTCTGATCTAATACACTTAACACTGCCGTACGGCGCACAGTCTGCTAGAAACTTTGCTGTGGCCTCTGTGGTATCACATTTCTGTTTTAGGAAGTAAACTGACACTGCCCCTGAGAAATCATCTGTAAATAATATGGCATATTTATGGCCACTTTGGGCACTTGGTACAATGGGGCCGGCTAGATCAGTGTGCACTAACTGTAGTGGCTCACTCGCTTTTGGATCGCTTTTTCTGTTTCTGGTATTTGTGAATTTCCCTTCAGTGCAGACATTGCAATTTAACTTAGCATTACCTCTGATTTCCATTCCCTCTACAACATCAGGTAACTTTAACACATCACTAATATTACAATGCCCCAATATTTCATGCCATGTTTTTACATCATAGGCCATATTGACAATGTCACAGGACATCATGTCATTGAACGATGTGTCATTGTTTACCGTTTTTAAGTAGTAGAGTCTGTTGTATTCCTCGATGGAGAAAACTGTCCCATATTTGTTCACGAGTTCATTCTGTCCCTTCTTGAAGATCACTTGTGCTCCATAGGCTGTAGCTGCCTTCACAGAGAAAATGCTCTGAGGGTAGGATGGGATGAACAGAGCATCCTTCAGTGTGATGGTGGTCCAATGTCCTTGCGTGTCCTGTAGAGAGACATTGGCATCTCCTTTCTTGAGTGCAACGTTATTTGTCCTGGATCCATTTGCGAGCTCCATGTAGTGTTTCTTAGGATCAAAAGTTTCATCAAACTTTATGAATTTGTTCTTCTCTGTAATGATGTGTGAAGTCGCTCCACAGTCCACCATTAGTCCTTCTTTGATAATGTCAGCAGGTAGAAATTGTTGGCTGACCTTAAATACAAAAGTCTGCTCCTCTTGCTTATCTTCTTGTTTTTCCATAGTTTGCTTTGCATCGTCTTTGTACTTAGTTTTTCTCCTACACGTCTCGTCGCTGTGTGTCGAGCTTCTATGGTAGATACACCATTTGGGTGTTCCCCTTTGATAGCAGTCTTTTACAACATGTCCCCGATTTTTACATCCATAACATGTGACTGAATTTAAATCAACCTTCATCACATTATCTGATTTTATTTTGTTGTCGAATTTCTCTGTTTCCTCATAACTTCGTAGGTTGCTTTTGAATTGTGTGAATGTCAAGTCTTCACTGCTTTGGGTTGTGTGGATGGCAAACGGCTTGTAAGCTTCAGGAAGCCCTTTTAAAATCATGGCTATAATAAGTCCATCACTGATGACTTCTTTCGCATTTCTTAATGAAGTCACTGCTTTTTCAGCTCGAATAACGTAGTCTGTCGCTGTCTCATCTGGTTTCTTCTGTAAAGATGTCAGCTCTGTGTACAAGGCGATGATCCTGGGCTTGCCTTTACTATCGTAGTGGTCACGCAGTATTTTTAAAGCTTTTCTTCCATCGTCAGCCGCATCTCTCATTACCAACGATAGGCTTTTATCATCTAGAAATTGTATCAGTTCGGCGTAGCATTCAGCATTCTTTTCTACATCTGGGTTAGTGGTCGATAATATAGTGTCCTTTAAGCCAATGATTCGCATATGGCCGAGAAACTTTGCCTCCCAAAGTTCGTAGTTATTTTCGTCTCCGTTGAACACTAACCTCTGCCACCTTCCTCCTGTTGTGTCACGTCTGGGCCCATAACCTGTTGGATTCGTGAGGTTATTTTCTTCGTCTGCCATATTTGTTAAATGATCCACACTCCGTTTACTTCTTACTTAGCTTTTTATTAGCTTGCAGGATTTTAACATTTCTCCACAACTCACGTTGTCTTTCTTACCCGGAACAGGAAGTACAAAAAAAAAAAATGACATGTCGTTCCAAACAAGCCTTTCAAAATAAGATAACAGAACATGTTCTTACAGATGATAAATTAATATTTATTTATGAGAACACAAATCTAACAGATTGCGTCGTGAATTCTCAGCTGGTATCAGCTTGCAGCAGCTGCTCCCCTTTTGAAGCTGGTGACTGATGAGCTCCAACGAGCTGAACCTGGTCAGAGCTGCCTGCCACGCCCCTCTGAAGGAGGTGAGAAAATAGTACATAGAAAACCAACAGCCACAGAAACCTAATGAGTAGAGCATGGCTGCTGTCTGTTTGGGAGGAAAACATCTCGTCCCTGCTTTATGTCTCTGCAGGTGGGGTCCAAATGAACTCATCCCTGAGTCCTGCTTCCGAAAGGAGGGTCTAAGGGGCATGCCTCCAGCTCTCATCAGCACCTCCCAGTGGGTCCTCTACCCCACATCCTGTGTCGTCTCCCAAAGGTGGGGGTCTTCTACGCCACGTTGTGAGTCCGTAGTTTGTCGCTGGCTGCCGTCTGACTTAGGCTACGTCCACACTAAGCCGATAAGGTTATACGGGGAGTTAGACGCCTAATGTTATCCACTCAACACGAACATTTACGCCCTGTTTAAGGTCCCATGATTGCGCAATCCCATACCGACCTGTGCAAATACTGGGCATGCGCGAAAAGACGAACGAAACACGCGTATAATCTACGTGACGCCAGCGCCTAAATAATATATACAAGAAGCTCTACAGCACAGTACATATCTGCTTGTCCTGTTAACCGAAGGGAACAATAGCTGCTCAGAAGAAGAGATAGTTTTTGGTGCGGACAGACGACGAGATCTCTTACCCGGCTAATAGTTATCCGGCCACAGACCTTAAATGACGCCGGGCTAGCGTGGACGATAGGGGGGTGTAGACTAAATAATTATACGTTTAAGGCATTATCCGGCTTAGTTTGGACATGGCCTCCAAGCCAAAATATTCTGGCCTGCCGCTCTACAAGCTTCAAGGCCCATTTTTGCCGGCCTCTGCCTCACCACAAGGTTTTCCTCCGCCGGCTTTCACCTCACAAGCTTCAACTCCGCTGGCCTCTGATCCAGCACAAGCCACCGGCTTCCACCACAACACAAGCTTCGGTTTCGTCGCCTTTCAAGCCAAAGTTCAGTTCCGCTGGCAACCTCTGCCTCAACACAAAGTTAATCACTGGCCCCCAAGACACCAGACTTTTTAGTTGGACTTTGAATTTAGATTATCTCCAGCATGGGATGATTGAAATAAAAGAAAATACTCTGTCACTTGCAATTTCTTCTTAGGAAAACACAAGTCAAAAAATGTGGATATAAATATCAAAAATCAGATTTGGTATGAAAAAATGACTGGAAAAACTCGAAAGACAGTGCAGAGACTGACTACAATGACTACAATCATTGTCTTTTAATTCTTCTTTACAAGTGAAGAACCTGGGTGTGATTTTTGACTCTGAGCTGACTTTTATCCCTCACATTAAAAACATCACCAAAATAGGTTTTTATCACCTAAAGAACATTGCCAGAGTCCGCCCCATTCTCTCTCGGGCCAATACGGAGACGCTAATGCATGCTTTTATCACCAGTAGAATTGATTATTGTAATGCCCTGCTTTCTGGTCTTCCCAAAAAGACTACCTCAGGTTTACAGCTTTTACAGAATTCAGCAGCTCGTGTCCTGATGAAGACTAGGAGGCGGGAGCACATTACACCGGTCTTAGAATCACTGCATTGGCTCCCCGTATGTTTTAGGATCGATTTTAAGGTTCTTTTAATGGTTTTTAAGTGTCTTAATGGTCTTGGGCCTTCGTATCTGTCAGAAATGCTTTTACCGTATGAACCCTCGCGGTCTCTGCGCTCCTCTGGCAGCCGTCTCCTTGTCATCCCCAAAGTCAGGACACAGACTCATGGTGAGGCGTCTTTCCAATATTATGGCCCTCACCTCTGGAACAGGCTGCCAGAGGATCTCAGGGCTGTAGAGAACGTTAATGTTTTTAAAAGCAGGCTCAAGACTCACCTTTTTAGCTTAGCCTTTAACTAATTATTATTTATTAATATATTTTTAATCGCTCAGCATGTTTTACCTGATTTAATTTTTAGTTCAGCTTTTAACTGTTTATTTATTAATCTGCTTTGCATTTTTATTATTTGTTTTACACTTATTGTTTTATACTTTATATTTTATTAACTTTATATTTTGATGTATTTTAATCTTTCTTGCCTGTGTTTCCTCTCTGGGGGGGCCCCCTGCATCGGGGGCGGTGGTTGGCTGTGGCTGCCTGGGTGCCCCCCGGGTAGCGCTTGGGTGGAGGTGGGGGTACCAGCCCTCCCTCCTCTGGGCGCCCTGGGTCGGAGCCTTGGCTGCTGCTGTTGATCTGCTGCTGCTGATGCAGATGGCTCCCATGATGGCATTTCCTGGCTCATCTGTACTCAGCCCACTTTTTGTAGCTTCTAAGTGTGTGTGTGAGTGAGTATGGCTGATGGGTTGGGTTGGGAGGGGGTTGTATTTGCACTGATGATTTTATTTTTGAAGGGGGGGGGGTTGTGGGGTTATTTTAAATCTGTAAAGCACTTTGAGTAACTTTCTTTGTTTGAAAAGCACTTTATAAATAAAGTTTGATTTGATTTGATTTGATGTTTTTTTTATATATATATGCATACTATACATATATTCTTATATTTATATATAACAATGTATGTATAGTATGCATAATTTATATATATATATATGGTCTCTCTCTCTCTCTCTCTCTCTCTCTCTCTCTCTATATATATATATATATATATATATATATATATATATATATATATATATAAATATATATATATGGTCTCTACTCTGAGCCTTGCTGCTCCTCCACATCGAGAGGAGCCAGTTGAGGTGGCTCAGGCATCTGGTCAGAATGCCTCCTGGACGCCTCCCTGGTGAGGTTTTCTGGGCACGTACCACCGGGAGGAGGCCCAGGGGAAGACCCAGGACTCGCTGGAGGGATTATGTCTCCCAGCTGGCCTGGGAAAGCCTCGGGATTCCTCCCGAGGAGCTGGCCCAAGTAGCCGGGGAGAGGGAGGTCTGGGTCTCTTTGCTTAGGCTACTGCGGAAGATGATGGATGGATGGATCCCCAGCTGTTGTGTCTGGAAAATCAGAGACACATACCCTAATCCACACGGCAATACACTGGCATCTGAAGGTCTCCTTGTTGTTAATAGTTCGGCAATTGTATACGTTTTGATGTTTGTAAAAAATAAGATTCATTATTTTGATTTACTATATACATTCTGTGTTTTTCATTTATATATGCATGTTCAGAAATGTATATCATCCACAGAGCATAAAAAACAACCATTACCATTTGTTAAAATCAGTATAAAGAAACAAAAGGCTATTATTTGCTATATACATCTCTTCAACCGCGTGTCTAACAAATCCTGGGGATGGATAAAACAGAATACCTTTTATTTTCACAGTACAGTGTAAAAAATACACACACATTTTAAATATATATATTCAATTCAGGGTCGCGTGGCGGCTGGAGCCTATACCACCTATTTGCAGGCGTTAGGCTATATATATATATATATATATATATATATATATATATATATATATATATATATATATAAATAAACACACCTCTGCTGACTTGAGTTTGCAGCAGCTCTAACATGGCAGGTGGAGGTATGGGGGGGAAAACACCAAGTCTCCTTAGATCATCAAGCCGAAGTGTTCTCCTTCTTGGCATCCCAACTTCACTTGTGATCCTCCTCAGAATTCTTTCTTGTAGGTCAGGAATGTAGTTGCAGGTTTTCCTACATTTCACTCTATATAGGCTGTATCTTCTGGCATTTCTTTTGAAACTGTTATTACAAAAATCTCAGCTATTAAATTAATGCATGTTGGTATGAATGCATGTTGACCAACTAAACCCATACAAGCACAGAATTGTTTTAACACAACATAAAAACAATTGAAATTAAAGCTTCAAGCAGGGTCTAGCGGCCCTTGCAGCTTAGCACCGCTCTGGCCTGTGCTGCGACGGCGACACTCACGCATCACCACCTTAACACCATCTCAACAGTTACAGCGAACCTCATGATAAAATGTGTATGAGAAAGTCTTTAAACAGTCTGAAAACAGTGCTTGATGAAGATTACTTTAATGATTCTAGGTTGCCCTCTGCAGGCATTGAGCCAAAAAAAACCCCACATAATTCAGTACTTATGTTCTTAGAGCCGTATTCCTATCCATGTTTAGAGCAGATCAGATGATGTGTTTAGAAATTAGACTCAAATGTATTTCCATGACGTGATGTGAGGATTCGTCATGCTGCTGCAGCCACACTCTCTTTCTAAACCTCTCAGCTCAGGACAAAATATTAAAGCAGCCTCTCCTAAATCAATGTCCACAGTTATATGTTGATTAGGTAAAAGGATTTCAATATCAACCTATCTTACTGGAACATTACACTTATAGTTTTGAGGGGGCGGGGATTTGATGACATAGGAAAATGACTTTAATACAGTGTTCAGTTTTGGTATGTGATGACATCTCTGAAGTATGTTAGAGATGTGATGTTTAAAATGTAACATAATACACATTCTAATTAAGCAGCAAATAGCTAAAACCGTAGACTTGGCCATGCCCACATGCTATAACAGGAAAAAATTCTCCTTAACACGTTTGGTCCCCCATGCTTTAGACAATGCTCAGTCATTTCTAAGTATTTAAATCCTGAGCTGAAAGCGGAGTTTATTTTTAATTTGACATGTAAAAATAGCACCGAATGGCAGCTTTTATCCAAAATGTCTGACTTTCTGTGAGGGGTGGACATGGTTCAAAATATTTTGTGTCCAAGTTCATCACAAACTGAATATATCTACTGAATATCACAATTTTATATTATAGAAATGCTTAGTGATTATTATTTTAGTGATCCTAGGTGGCGCTGTGCATGAAATAGGCCCCAACACTGAAATATTTACTTGTATATATTTTAGGGCATGGACCAATATCCATGTTCTTGAATTTGGTGCAGATCAGACAATGCATGAGGAATTTAGTTCCAAAAGTATTTCCACGGCGTGACGCAAAGCTTTGCCATGCTGCCACAGCCACACCCTTGTTAGACCACCCTTAGTACTAGACACAGAGTCACCCTAACTTATTTCCAGTTACTACACACTGCACCAACCTGATTAGTTCAAGGGTGTAAATTCCAGCCCTTTCAAAGCAAAACATTACCCTTCCTGTTCTGAGGGGGCGGAGCTTAACTCAACAATTGACCATCAAGGATCGTCAGGTACCTGATGAACATCCACCACAGAAGATTTCATCCATCTGTGACTTTCTGAAGAGGAGTTATAACTGTTTGAATATTTATGGCGAGAAGCCTAAGTTTGAGGACTAGCCACGCCCACCTTATTTGACACAGAAAAATTCCTTTGATAGCTTTTGATCTCCAATGCCTTAAGTTTTTGTTCCCTGGTTTAGAAGTCTCTGGGTAAAAACCTGTAGGAGGAGTTCGATCAGGGGCAAAATCATCATCTCAGAAGTGGGGTAGACACATTTTTCAGAGGTCTATTGAGTGATTTACCTTTTTTTCCCCTTTGTCTTATTAACTAGCTTAACTGTAACATGTAGTCTACTGAATAGCCATCATTTAGAACATTATCTGCAGGCAACAGCATTACTCAACTTACATGGTTTGTTTGGAAAAAACTGTGCAAAGTTCTTTGCCTTTTGCTGGCTCTGCCTGGTTTGCTGAACATGGTTCTGACACACTGCGCAGAACTGCTTGTCACTGCATGATCTGTTCCGGAAGCCCGATCCGTACCGTGAGCATTTATGCGCATGCGCACCAGGTACTACTTCCTGTTTAGTTCTTCTCGAGACGGTACAAGATGGATGGATTTGCGCTAATTCGCCACCTGCAACATTTTCTGGAAAAGCTCACTTTTGAATTTTTAATGAAACATGACATAAATAGTTAACTATCTTTAATGTGTTGCTATTTTGCCCAGTAAGTGAGAGGTAGCAGCTCTGTCTCATCCTGATATCAGCCCATTCTCTGTCGCTCATCTCCTCTAAAGCAGCGAGACGGGTGTTACCGTAAAGTACCACATAAAAGCGCACTCCAAATGCGTGCGGCTCACTTGACTACGGATGAACGAACGACGGCTGGCTTGACCGCAGTCAATATTTCAGCTCCATAAAATATGTGACAAATAAGAAAGCTGTTAAGATTACGAATGCAGCAAGTGTATTTATCAGCAAGTAAATATATCAGATAAACAAGATTGCCTATCTATTTCGGTTTATTTGAAAAGTGTAAATGGCATTGATCTGTAAATATGAATGAACAATTAAAAAAACAAACAAAAGAAATCTAACAGGAAGTAGTTCCTGTCGCACATGTGCAGAAGTGCTCACGGTACGGATCGTGCTTCCGGAACATATCGTGCAGGGACACTGCTCACTCAGCAGCACGTCTCCCGTTGATGATCCACCGAATGCCTGGTTTAGCGTGAGTATGCTCATGGTGCATTTGAGACTGCTCGGAAAAACACGTTACTGCATGTTGATAAAGGATAAATTAGTTGTAAAGGCTGTAAAAATTGTGGGGCACAGATATAAAATGTTTGTGGGACATGTCCCACACGTACCCCACATCCGTTAGACGCTTGAGTTCGAATAAAATATGACCTATACAAGTGGCACAAAAGGCCGTGTTTGATTCAAAATGGCCGACTTCCTGCTGGGTTTGGACCATGGCTCCAAGAGACTTTTTTGTAGGGCGTGAGACACTGCATATGTGTCTTGAATGACATTGTGCTCAGATAAAGTATGGCTTGGGGCTGGTGTTTTTAAAGGTTGTAGGGGGCGCATGAAGCATGTGAGTACATTTGCCCCTTGGTTGTTTGAGGTGGGGGGTTGCTGAAATCTTGCCTGGGGCGCAAAATACCCCAGGGCCGGCCCTGGAAGTCTAAAGCTGCCAGAAGAACTATTGCCTCGTACACAAGAGGAGTGAACGCATGTCGCTTGCTTGCATACATGAATATGTGGTTCTGAAAGGCCTCTAATTCTGCTGTTGACCTAGTTGCATTGATATCACAAATACTCAGATAGCATAGAGTGTGCAATTAGTTAGATTATTAGTCATGGTTCCAATCTTTACCTGAAGTGAAGATATTTGTGGACATTCCTCTACCAACGTCTGCTGAGGATAATGCCCACTAATGCTTTGTGGGCACTAGAGTTTGTCTGAATCCACTGTTTCCCTTCAAATTCTTCCAAGTGCCCATGTTGGCAGCTTCCCATCGCCCAGCTGTGAATATTGCAGACATGGTGCAAAATGCCAACCCAAAGTCCCAGGACAGAATAACAGCAAGACAAGGAAACAAATGACTGAAAGTCTATCAAAATAAGTTGTTTCATACTAACAATTTTGTCTAAATTTATTGTATTGTAAGCTCACAAGAAACGGTTCAGTTGTGTCTGCCGTCCTGCAGCAGCACCAGAAAATATTGACAATGTCTTTTAACCAGGTTAGCAGAACAGACTGTCGTATACACATATGCAATAATCTGAGTGCCTTTTTTGGGGTCTCCAAAATGAGAAACCATGTTAGTTGGTATTACCTCATCTGATGTTACCACATTTCGATTATAACAGTATACCATATCACATGATCACTTACCCAAGAGTGCTCCTATCTGGACATGAGCATCCGTGCAGATTTCAGCTATTCTCTGCTCCTTTCAAAGGTTGTCCACAGTCTGGATAAATGCCTCTTTCTCCATTATGTTTGAGTTCTATGAAGTTTGACACATGTCTGTGGTAGCTACGTGAATGATTTCCTTTGTCTCGTGCTCCATAGTGGTGTAACTGCAGAATTGTGTGCAATGTCCAGGAGAGTCATTGTGGTCATCTCCTGTAAGGAATTACATACAGTTGATGAAACATTCCATGTACAGGCTTAACATAATGCAATTACTGTGGTACGTTTTTTTACACACCTAGAAGCATAACCTCTTTTCTTTGAAGGCCAATGATGGCCTGAGATCTCTTCTCTGTCCAGAAGTCTTTAATTATTTCGACACAATATGTGTCCTGGATATATAGAATGCATTTCGGTTCACCATACCCATGTTCATGAACTTGAAAAAGAGTGAAACCTTTTCATAATTGTTTCCTGAAATTAAGATATTTGAAGAGATGAGGAAATCACCAGCCTGCATTCCAAACTTCAGGTTGGGTTGGGTACTCCAAATCCACAGGCTGTGTCCGTTGGAGCAAGTCTTAAAATTGTATAAGAAAAAATAAAAGCATTTTTGGCATATGTACCTAATTTGCACAGTCATGCAGCCATACATTTAGTTTGTTTTGTCATAATTATCCATTCTATTGTCATGGTTGTACCTCTTGTTCTAATGTGCACATTAAATGGTGGAGTGCTGTCACACATGTCAGCTGTGCTGAGAACAGAAGTGCATTTCTCCATGAGAAGTTGCAAAAAGTTCACTAACTGTCTCAGGCTGTTTTCATAAATAATGGCTGCTGGTACACCTATGATGTCATTTGGACTTTCCACCATCAGATGTCCATGGAAATCTTGAAATTCCAAGGTGGTTGCAGGCTCATCTGTGTGGTTTTAATGAGGTTTCAAGTTATGCACTCCTTCATCAATCCCAATAAGTCGCAGCTGATCGATGTTTGGTACAGCTTTTAATGTTCCTCACATTCTGTGGAGTGAAAATTAATAAGGGGTACTCAATTACAAGCTTATGATGAATGTTAAAAAAAAGGTAAAAGTATGTCAAAAATTATCACCCAGAGTAAAGATATAGGTGGCAGATACTCTTCATCAGAGCTGTCCCTCTCTTCTTGACTTTCCTTATATCCTTTGGAACCTTCATCTGCCCTGTCAATTCTGAGAGAAATTAAATGCTCAGAAAACTAACGCACATAACATACCATGTTGATAGATGACCAAACTAAGTTCTACTTACACACTGTTCATAAGGTCATTGTATTTTTTTCTCATCCAAATCCTCCTCAACAATGCTTGTGTTGTGTAGGCTCTAATGATTACAAATAAATAGTGTTTTACAAATACATACAAACAGAATAGCTATAGTAAAAAACAGAGGTGGGTATTGTGGCTTCAACAGATCATCTCCATACCGTGGATTAATTTTGCTCTGCCACTAAACCAAGTTCTTCCACATGTTTCCTAACAGTAGCACCTACATGTTTTAGTATTTCTTGTATGGCTTCATATAATTAATTTTAGCTTATTTATTGGCAACTGACAACTTTCAACGGAGCCCTTGGCCACAAGTTAATTCATGACAACTGTTGACACAGCCTGGACCTGAACAACGTAATTCATTCTCAGTTTAAAGCGAATCATAACCATGTTTCTGAGATAGTTTTGCTAAACACAATCAACTCAAGACTTAGGCTACTTGACAAAAAACTTATATCAGATACCGTTACTTTATTATGTGGTTTAATTCGTTTTCAAAATTTTTTTTCTCGATTGTTCATACCATTTCATACAAGGTGAGGCCATCGTTTAATCACTGTTATAATGTTCTGTTATTTTCCCTGTGGGCTCATGTTTTTAATAGGTCCCTTTTATACCATTATACTGCACATTAGAAAACAAGTGAATAAACAAAACTGAAAAACAACCTTTATTATTTTTGTGAGACACAGAGGTGGGCGATGCTCTGTCAGTTCAGCATCCAGCTGCTTTGTTGATGACATACCCCAGATAGTGTAGAATTCAATAATTATCAAATAATTCAGTGCATGTTCAAAACAGAGACGAGGAACCAATTTCCAGTTCTTAACATTTATTTTGAACAGATTAACAGATATGCGGGTTTACAGAGAAAACATGCCATAATTTTCTCTGGGACACATAAAACATCTGACCATTGAATGATTTTCATGTCATCACTTTTATAGGCACCGGACTTTTGCCAGGATTGTAGGCGTTTCTTCTCCCTCGAATCTGCTCCAATCAGAACATTTCCAAACAGTGTCTTAGCCATGATTTGCTGTCAGAGAATTATGCAGTCAGAAGATGCCCTGTTCTTGGTCAAAGGTTCATTCTGAGTTTTATGGTTTTATGGCCTGGAATAAATCTATAAACATCCTAGTTTTACAGCCTACAATAAAACTCTTTGTCTCAGAGGTCCTCAAAGGTCACACATACTCCCACCATTTGTCCCAGGCCTGATGTTTGCTGATAGACAGTGTGTCTTTCTATCTCTGAATAAAAGAAAAACAGACCTCGGACTAAAGATATTTAAAACATATTTAGCCCCGTCAAGAATAAATACAACAATAGCAACCTGATATTGAATAGATAATGAATCATCTGAATCATCAGAATGGTTGACATTGAAATCTTGATGCTAAATAGATGTTGAATCACCTTTACCAAACTGATGACTCCCAACATTGACAGCAGTGATATTGAAACAATGTTGAAATATAGTTTTCCCCATGATCGATGGCATGTAGATATTTGGTTTACTGGGTGATGATTGAAAAGTCATTGATTTTTAGTTGACCGGGAAATTTATAGTTAACCGGGAAAAATGATCACGCATTCATGGATTTTTAGTTGACCAGGCCTAGTGTAATCAGTTTGCTAGCAATGCTTTGTTCATGGCTTAACTCATACAGTCAACGCTTTTTCCAAACCACGTTTAAATTAAATTAAATGTCCAACTGACCATTAAGCATTCTCGTACATATGCCATCTTTTAACATTAAAAGGTCCAATTAATTTACTACAATAAAATAGTCGACAACAAGCTTTGTGTCCACAATCCTCCATAATGTGCAGCTGGAAACCTCTGAAAACTCTTTCAGTGCATCCATTATCTCAAACTTATAGTAACACCCACATAATGAAGAAAAATATATAGGCTAGGTTAAAAATAGTCTAATAATACCTATATCACTACAGTGGCTAAAAGTAAAGGTGATTTCTCATAACATAAAGTGTATCAGAATCAGAATCAGAATCAGCTTTAATGGCCAAGTATGACACATACAAGTATGACACATACAAGGAATTTACAGATACAGTACAACCTGTCCAAGATCATTACAAACAACAACAAACAGATCCAGATCACTGTTGGGCATGCAGCCACCGAGCGGCGCTCCCATTTATGAAACATAGAGAAATACACATCTGGGGAGGGGAGGGTTCCACGGTGAGTGGGAAAAAACGCTCAACTGTGTTGTGGGTCCGTACAGCACTCACAACGCAGGTAATAGAAAAAAACCACACCAACAAACATTTAAGCACATATTCAGACAATAACAAAGACACATCAGGAAGGATGGGCAGGTATGAGCTCCAGTCCACAGGTTAACGCGCTGCCATCAAGGCGCGCTGTTATCCAGCTTCCTGTTGCAGTAGAGAGAATTAAGGATACAGCGAGACGGTGTGTGTGAATGTGAGTGTGTGTAATCATGTCAGTGTGTGCGTCAGTAGATGCAGGTGTATGGGGGAGAGGAGACTCTGTTGACATTCTTCTCAGGGACATTTGATTAGGACCAGGTTGAAGGTCTTCATGGGAGCCAAAATATAAATTATTTGGTTTTCAGGGAGAGATCAAATATTCCTCTCTGTCCCTTCAGTCTGTCAGTGGTTTCTTTTGTAGTCTAATTCAGCCAAATTGTAGTTCAAATTAAAGTTCCAAATCCAAATTAATTCCCAGATTAATAGTTCCAAATCCAATTAATTTCCAGTTGCCCCAATCCGCACCGACAGTTTCTCCAAGTCCGATGACAAATTGCGGATGAGTCCCAGAGCCAGATCGCCTCTTATAGCGTCTGTACTGCGTCCCAGCTCCCCCAGCATTTGGTTCGGAGTCCCATCAGTACGAATCAACGCATCCAGCTGTTCCTTCAGCCGTCCAATCGCTTCCAGAACAGTGACCAATCTCGACCGTGTTTCAGATCTTTGTTGCTCCATTTTTCGGTAGTTCCAGTAACTGCCCATTCCAATCAGCAGAAACCCGATCACCATGATTGACACCCTGGTTGACCCTTACCGGTGCTTCGTAGAGTTGAGTAGATTTTATCAATAGCATTCAGAGACCAGCTGACCATGTTTTTGTTATACAGTGCCTTGAGAAAGTATTCGGCCCCCTTGAACTTTGCAACCTTTTGCCAAATTTCAGGCTTCAAACATAAAGATATAAAACTGTAATTTCTTATGAAGTGGAACAAAATTTATTGGATATTTCAAACTTTTTTAACAAATAAAAAACTGAAAAAATAGGTGTGCAAAATGATTCAGCCCCCTTAAGTTAATACTTTGTAGCGCCACCTTTTGCTGCGATTACAGCTGTAAGTCGCTTGGGGTTTGTCTCTATCAGTTTTGCACATCGAGAGACTGAAACCTTTGCCCATTCCTCCTTACAAAACAGCTCAAGCTCAGTGAGGTTGGATGAGGAGCATTTGTGAACAACAGTTTTCAGTTCTTTCCACAGATTCTCGATTGGATTCAGGTAAGGACCTTGACTTGGCCATTCAAACACCTGGATATGTTTATTTGTGAACCATTCCATTGTAGATTTTGCTTCATGTTTTGGATCATTGTCTTGTTGGAAGACAAATCTCCGTCCCAGAATGGTCCTGTATTTGGCTCCATCCATCTTCCCATCAATTTTAACCATCTTCCCTGTCCCTGCTGAGGAAAAGTTTGATCTTGGTTTCGTCTGACCAGAGCACCTTGTTCCACATGTTTGGTGTGTCTCCCAGGTGGCTTGTGGCAAACTTATTGGATATCTTTAAGTAATGGCTTTCTTCTTGCCAATCTTCCATAAAGGCCAGATTTGTGCAGTATACGACTGATTGTTGTCCTATGGACAGAGTCTCCCCCCTCAGCTGGAGACCTTTGCAGTTCATCCAGAGTGATCGTGGGCCTCTTGGCTGCATCTCTGATCAGTCTTCTCCTTGTATGAGCTGAAAGTTTAGAGGTACGGTAAGGTCTCGGTAGATTTGCAGTGGTCTGATACTCCTTCCATTTCATTATTATCGCTTGCACAGTGCTCCTTGGGATGTTTAAAGCTTGGGAAATCTTTTTGAATCCAAATCCGGCTTTAAACTTCTCCACAACAGTATCTGGTGTGTTCCTTGTTCTTCATCATGCTCTCTGCGCTATAAACGGACCTCTGAGACTATCACAGTGCATGTGCATTTATACAGAGACTTGATTACACACAGGTGGATTCTATTTATTATCATTAGTCATTTAGTTCAACATTGGATCATTCAGAGATCCTCACTGAAATTCTGGAGAGAGTTTGCTGCACTGAAAGTAAAGGGGCTGAATGATTTTGCACACCAAATTTTTCAGTTTTTTATTTGTTAAACAGGTTTGAAATATCCAATTGATTTTATTCCACCTCATAATTGTGCCCCACTTGTTGTTGATTCTTCACAAAAAACTACAGTTATATATCTTTATGTTTGAAGCCTGAAATGTGGCAAAAGGTCGCAAAGTTCAAGCGGGCCGAATACTTTCTCAAGGCACTGTATGTTTCAGACAAAATTGGCCCCGTTATGAGCCAGACCGGGCTGGAGGAGCTGGATGTGGTGAAATCGTGAATAAAGGAAAAATTAAATGAAATAACTTGTAGTTTGTTTAGTTCTGTTCCTTAAGCATGTAGACTAGTTTTACTAAATAAAAATTACTTGTTTTCCAGGACATCCTGCTGTAGATGAAGCAGTATTAATTGCTCTGGTATTACTGAAATACAAGGGAAAGCACATTGATCTATAGTTATGTTACAATTTCAACGTTGTGTCAATATTGGAGTTAATTTAACTACAATTGTAATGACAGACAGCCACATGTTATTTCAATTCTTTATTTGAGGAAACAAATATTCAATTTTGCACAAAGCCATGACGAGATGTTTCAGGATCAACTCTACGTGGACATTTTCAGCTGCACATTTACTCGAGAGCGTACCTTGTGCCACTGGTCCACAGTTAGTGTAGGAAAGCGCTGGGAAACTAAAGAATGAACCCGTTCTTTCACATTCTCAGGAAGGGCCATTTTCCCATTTGTTCCTGCCCAGCTGCATTTCTTTACCCAGGTGTTATATGTCTGCAATGGCACAATACTAATGAAGATGCTTGCAGCATACATGTCTGGGTGATGTTGTCCGCGGGCAAAAGATTTTCTACAAAAAGTCTCCTCTCTGTCCGACGGCAAAGTCCTCAAAGTAATGTCTGCGATTTGTGTCTGGCTTGGTACTTAGTGGTCTTGGAGTGTAGATTCTTGTGCGGGTCTACGGGAGGGAGAGCTTCACTGGGAGTCTCTATCCGGTATGGAGAAACTTGGATGGGAGTTGAATTAAGCGTGTCTAAAGTTAGTTTCTTGCAAACTCTGGAATGACACGTTGTTGGCCATAGGAGACTCCGCGGTAGATGCGGAGTTATTGCACATTTGTTTGTTGCTTATTGTCTAATTAAAATACACAATAAAACCACAGTATTTGCTCGTACAATAATCTTTGCACCCTTTCATTTAGGATGTTTTTTTAAATTATTGATCAAATCACTTTGTTGCCCAGTCTACCTGAAACAGCACAAGATTGTACCCCCCACAAGAACTGGTCACATGACCTGAAGGGCTTCAGCAAACAACCGCTTTTGTTCTGTAAATAGGACCATTACTGGCACACCACAGGAGGGGGCGCACTGTTTTTACCTGACCGGCACATTTGCATCAGTGTGTTTCAGTGTGATGGGGAGATGGGGGTTGGGTTTATTCACAAACACAGAGTTGTACAATGATGAAAGCTGGAAAAGACAGAAGAACACACCATGGGTTAGACACTTAGGCCACGTCCACACTAAGCCGGATAATGCCTTAAACGTATAATTATTTAGTCTACACCCCCCTATCGTCCACACTAACCCGGCGTCGTTTAAGGTCTGTGGCCGGATAATTATTAGCCGGGTAAGAGAGCCATGTAAATCTTAATTCAACGGCTAAACGAGCTAGTGTGGACAGCTTCCCCGGACAATGAAAGGAAGTGGCGTCACTGAATGCTGCGTCAATAAGAATACGACACTACAGACAAAGACAACAGCGTAGAGTAATAAATCGATCTCGTCGTCTGTCCGCACCAAAAACTCTCTCTTCTTCTGAGCAGCTATTGTTCTCTTCGTTTAACGGGACAAGCAGATATGTATTGTGCTGTGGAGCTTCTTGTATATATTATGTAGGCGCTGGCGTCACGTAGATTATACGCGTCTTTTCGCGCATGCCCAGTATTTGCAAAGGTCGGTATAGGATTGCGCATTCATGGGAACGTAAACGGGGCATAAATGCTCGTGTTGAGTGGATAACATTAGGCATCTAACACCCCGTATAACCTTATCCGGCTTAGTGTGGACGTAGCCTTAGGCTATGTCCACACTAAGCCGATAAAGTTACTAGCTCACAATGACAAAATCTGTCACAGCTAGGTCTCGACCACCAATCATTTGATTACAAGACAAACACCCATCTGCATTTGGATTGAGCAAAATAGTAGACCAGTTTCGGAATTCAAGCTTAACATTGACCAAACTATCCTAATGTAATGTAAATCAAAACATTTTTCAAACATCCAACCATCACAAACATCGATGTGCAATATACATGTTGTTAATTTCAACACATTTGTAAACATACATTGCCATAAAATAATAGCACAAATTCAAATATATAATATCAAAATATTTTATTTTGCTTATGTTATTTAAACAAAGATTGTGGTGAAAAAGAAGTAGTCTAATGTACAAAATTACTAAAATAAAAATGTAGGTATTTGTATGCAAAACATTTACAAAACAAAAATTAGGCCAAAACATTTTTTTTAAACATACAAAAACTCTGGGAAAATTCATCAACCTAAACCAAAATGTAAATAAATAAATAAAATACACCAAAGGTGTTCTCGGCCTCTTATAGCCCCCTCCAACACTTCGAGCTGGAGCCTGTTTGAGATGTGCAGCCATTGCTAAGCTGGTAATTTACTCCGTAGCCTCTTTTAAAGTTTTCTGAACAGATTCTGCAACCCAGCAATAGAATAAATGAATAAATATTTTAAGTGTCACAGAGATCACAGCGATATTATCCATTAAGACAAAGTACATGGTTTCAAAGGACCATTGGGTTTCATGGCTACTTAAAGCAAGCTAGCAGGTAAGCTATAGCTAGCCTGCTAGCTATGCTGCAAACAGACAACAAACACTGTAGGACAAAACAACATTTCTGTAACTTTCCTTTGAGCACTCACCTATATTTTCTAACACATAGTGGTCCCAATGAGTAAAATAAATTAGTTTGGAGGACTCCGATATCCTCATATTACCATAAAGACGATTAGACAGAGCGGAACTTTAAGTGTGTTGCTGCCTCCTAGTGGTGAGGGTCGGGGGTTACCACCAAAATAACTTATACGTTTGGTCTAAACCAGGTTTTATACAGTCTATGGTTTTAATGTAGACGTTGAATAAACATCTAAATCAAGGCTAAATCTAAACTTTACTCTATATTGTCAAAATAATGGATTTGAATCATTTTATCATCAGCTGTGCAACTTAGTTATTTTTTGTTATCACTGTTCATTTTTTAACGTATTAAATTAAATAGGCTAATCTAAATTTGGTCTAAAGAGAGATGTTGATACGACGTATACATTTAGACGTCTAAATCGAGTCTAAATATAATCTACATTGTGCATTGATCAATGACGTCATTTACACAACTTTCAGTTATTTTTGTATTTAACATTTAATAATAAATGTATTAAATTGTGTCGTCTAGATTAGGGCTAAAATTTAGACCGATTATAGACGGTCTAATTTCGGTTTGAATTTAGACGGCACGTCTAATAGACGTCTATTGCTCAGTGGGAAAGTGTGCTGCATAAGATAATAAAGGTAGACTTTAGTGTAAGCTGTTCTAATTATTCTTTCATTCAGCCAAATATATTCTTAATATTCCATTAAAGTCTGTGCATTCACGTGAATGAAACTGTATATATAAATATATATATGTTATGGCGGTGTTTGGGGAAAAAGGCAGTTTGATAACTGATAGCACGGATTATCTGCCATCTGTGACGTAGGGGGTGAGTTTTATAAATATTATTTCTAGCGTTTGCTGAGTTAAGAAGAAGCGCTAGCCACCGCTGCTACAGTCGGCTTATAACTTTAGCTGCCAGCTGGCTCTTACTGTGTTTGCGATACGTTCTCTTCAAGTAATTAAACACCTTTCAGGTGTTGCGATCACTTGCCTTTACACTCTCCTTGCAAACTTTGAAAATGGTGTTTGTTTGCTCTTTGTCGTCTGGTAAAAAAACAAACCAGTTCCATAAAATGGATGAGGACTTTCACTTCAGAACGAAATCCTCATTTAACGCTCTCAGTCGTGGCAACGCCATGCTTGTTTACAGGTTGCACACAAGTGGAGGAAGGGGAGGGGAGTGGCGAAAGAGCGGAGGCTTTTCTTCACACACAGAGGGTGAAATACAGCAGCAGAACTGAGAATCGGGATAAAACGATCTCTCAAAAATGACAGATCGTCAGACGTGTAGATCGCTTCACGGTCTTAAATCGTCTTATCGCACACCCCTAGTTCAAACCTTCATTTATTCATTTTTTGTATACTTATTCTTGTTCAGTAAAGTTCTTTAAAAAATACATAAATAAATAAACCAGGTCCTGAATCAACTGATGTTTGTTGGGTTGATGGATTTTAACCTTAGACAGTATATAGCCCAACTGTGTTTAACCCAATGAATGTGTTGCTCAAGAATATGCAAAATTTAACCCAATGCATGGGTTGCACAAAAATAACCCAAATAATAACCGATGACCCATATACTAACCCAAAATGGGTTACACATTTCATAACCCAGCAGTTGGGTTGATTAAATCATTTTATGAAATGTACGTATTTATGAAAGCATAATGTTGGGTTTTTATCAATTAAAATTTGATAAATTTAAGTTATGGTCTTTGTGGTTATGTTAAGAATATTAACTAATAATTGTAAATTATTAGTTTAATTATTCTTTAAATAATTTAATCGGGGCACCACCAGGCTCTGGGCAAGAAACAAGACTTTATCTCTATTCAAAGAAGATTATCAACAAATAATCTCACTTATAGTTATTAATTATTAGTGATAACCAGGAAAACCTTATCTGAAGGAAATTAATCATTTGCAATAATTCACACACACACACACACACACGCACACACACACACACACACACACTCAGAATAAAAGAAATCAGAGATTTGATTCAATTTAACTAATTTATTCTAAAAAAACACAATAAAAATAAAAACACTACTTATACCAGAATGGTTTCGTCAAGGCTAACAGTATACCAGAGCAATATGGCGACCAGCGGTGATGTCGCTTAGGAACTTCACGGGCGCTTCGGAGGAACGTAAGTCGGATCACACACGCATGCGTAGATGCGAGGTACGTCTACAGGCAGGCAAACACCGAAAGTAGGGGGATGTTTTATGGCTGATATTTTATGTGTGAGCAAGAAGCCTGGTGCTTCCTTTCGGTAAAAGAGACCACGTGGCGTTTATATACCGAAGTAGCCTTCGGCTACAAAGAAACCTGAATACGTTGATTAAGAAGAGGACGGCAACGGCCCTCGGTGTCTACCTGCCACTCAGGAGAAGCGCCGTGACGCTGTTAAAACCCACGGTCGAGTGACAGTAACATGCAATCAATCCAAACACTGCTTATCTGTTAAACAATAACTATTCCAACACAATTGTACAAAAAAGCTCAGTTTACCCGTAAACAGAAACACAAAGAGAGCACAGAAACTCCAACACGGAGCACTCAAGTGACACAGACTCACTTAAGTTACGAATCATGCATGCAGAAAATTACAAAGGGAACTTTCTAATTCATTCCACCCAGGTTGGAAATTCCAATAAATGAGAACAGTCTTACTTTAAAAGGGGATGCTTCCAGTTGTAGAAGAAAAAGATACGACTGATTGCGATGGAAAAACGCCAAGGGGAAACGGAGCGCAAAAAAGAGAGGAAAAAAATAAAAAAGAGAGATTTAAAGCAAACCATTGAATAGTTATATATATATACATATTTTTTTTTTTTGGACCCCACTCACCCTCACCATGTTCTATTCACCCTGCTGGCGTCTGGCAGGAGGTTCTGCAGCATCCATTGCAGAACAACCAGATTTCCTTTTTTTCCTTTCTTACCAGTTGCCAAGCAATGGAATTTCATTGCCAGTAAATTATGCAATGTTTTTTTCTGGTGTAATGACAATAAAGGAAGTCTTAACAGAATGTATTACTGATCAAATATAAGTCAGATTCCCTGAGATATATGCAGATAAATATATTTATATATGTTTCAGTCTATAGAAAGAGATTTAATATATAATTCTGTAATAGAGTTGATTATATAGAGGTTTATATATATATATATATATATATATATATTTAAAAGTACATGCTTTATAGAGTTATTAAATTAGTTTTTTGGATTCATTTACTATATGTATTACAGCATTAATATGTGATCAGCATGGGGTGATACAGAGGCAGGATTTAATAAGCCTGTACAAATTCCTCCTCCTTTTCAAACTGATCCTTCCCTCCTTGTTTTTTATATCTTTATATAGAAAAGGTTTGAACCATTTATCCATTCAATGCCACAAGTTACAAGAGTCAGTTGACGGAAATACCGTTTCTCATTCACAAACTAATGTCACCAGAACAGGACTAATACCCTGAGATATTTAATCAATTTTGAGGTTATGTTTCCTCAAACAGAAGGGGAAACAGGCCATGGAACAGGTGATTTAGGTATTTTATGATGTTAGCGGCCCTGCAAGAACAGAGGTAGTTTAGAATATAAAGAATAAACCAATTATTAAACTATTCAATGATTTGCTTGTGAATTCATTCGTTTATAATCAAGTTGTTTTTTTTTTTAAAGAAAAAAAGGACTTGCTTGTAAATTCATTTGTTTGCAATCAAGTAAAAAAATAAGTCAGTGGGGCTGGGCTGAGCTGGGTCTGACTCTGGTGGAATGGGCGGGGCTGGATCGGGTGAAGCTCCACCTAGTGGTTCAGCTCCACCTAGTGGTTCAGCTCCACCTAGTGGTTCAGCTCCACCTAGTGGTTCAGCTCCACCTTGTGGTTCAGCTCCACCTTTGTGGTTCAGCTCCACCTTTATGGTTCTGCAGCGAGCACCACTTGTGCTCTTAGGTCTGCCGACTGCCTTCTTCTGCGAGTGCCATCTGTATGTTTGAAAAGTTGTGGGGAAAAAACCTTCTTTGTGAATGCTCCAAAATTATGGAATGAGCTGCCACTTGAGACACGCCTGTTTACTTCACTTCATGTTTTTAAATCTCAATTAAAAACCTATTATTTTAGTTTAGCTTTTAATTAGCCGAACTGCAGTTTTAACTTTTACATCCTTACATAAATAAAAGTATTTTACAAATAAAATACTTTTATTTATTTGTGCTTGATGTGTTTTATTTTCTTATAGTTTTAGCCTGTGTTCTGCACTTTGGTTGACTTCTGTGATTTATAAAGTGCACTATAAATGAAATGGTATGGTATTTATTTATATAGCCTATTTAGTTTATTTATTTATAACCTGTTTCCGGTTACTGTAAAAGATAAATACAATAAAGCTTTTTAAAAATGGATCAAACTGTTTGTGGTTAACACACTCCCTCAGGGAGATCTGCATTTGAACTTTAAAATCAACTTGTGCTTTTTATCAGACTGGTTTTGGGAATGAAACCAGACCTCTGCAGTTGCTCAAACAGGTGCAAAGCTTATTGTTGAACCTAAAAAATTCTGCTTCCAAAACATAATGTCTGTTTTGTAAGAGAACATAATAATTAATTTGTTCCGGGTTTGAAGACTTAGGTCCAAAGGAAGTTTTTTTTTAGGTTCAAGTCGCTTTAAATGCAATTTTCTAAAACCAGTTATTTTGTGAAATGGGGGCTTTGATTTATTTTACCGTCCCTAAAATGACTTATGAACAAAAGTAATTCATATTTGTTTCCAGAAGTTAGGAGGTGAGATGCAACAACAGCACTAGCGTTTATGTCTCATGCTTGTTGTCTTAACAACCTAAATCATGCTAATAAATACTACATTAGGTGAACTACTAATACATTCAGGAATGTGGTCTGCAGACCAAGCTCTGTAGAAACCTTCATAACAACTACAGTTAAAGTCCTTCTGATTGACTGTCAGTGATGAAAGCATCAACCCAGCCTCTTCTTGAGAAATTTGTGCATTCATGAGCATAATTGGATGGCATGTTCTCTGGAAGAGTGTGAGAAAGCTTAAAGCACAGCGAACTTGCATTTCCCACGAAGCTGCATTATGAATACCTGCAATATTATTAGTCATTGAGAGTGCTGGAGGCCCATGAGTAAAACAAAAGAAAGTGAGGAACATGTAGATTATTAACTGATATTTGCTCCCCGAAAATTATCAATCACATCTACATTAGATGATATCCAAACAGTGGTGATGCTTTTCTCCACAAGGGATAGGGGAGCTGGTCAGAGTTGGAGTTTGAATACAGCTAAATACAGAGAAATCCAGGAAGAAGATGTTTTAGAGGCAGCAAAAGGTGTGAAACTTAATGGCCATAATTGGACGGCATGTTCTCAGGAAGAGATTGAGAAAACATAAATCCCAGCAAACTTGCATTTCCTGTGAAACTGAATTGTGAATGCTATATTTTCTGTTTGGGTAGATCTTTAAAAAAAAAATAATAATAATTTTAAAGGGAAAGATCTTTTTGTTCTACAATGCGACTGCTGGGAGAAAGTCATGGCTAATGATATCCTTCTCTGGTATAATTCCCTTTTTGTCCCTTTTATTTATGTAGTGCCAATTCACAACAGATGTCATCTCAAGGCACTTTACAACAAAATTAATTTGAATACAATTTAACGAACAATCCAATCAATTAATATTTTTCTCTGTAAGTATTCCCAGTAGATCGTGTTATGTTATTGACATGATGTTATGCCCAGATATAACCAAGGACTGATCTGTTCATCTTTAATGAGTAACTGCCTGTGTGACGCAATCACCTGTCACTGTATATACAGTATGGAGAGTATATATAGGAGCGTTCGTCAAGACACAGACACTCCAGAACAAAGCAGTGAACTCTGACAGAACTGCAGGTAAGTGTCTGTCCTTCCAGTGATTTTCTAAAAGGATAACTCTACCTAGAGACTTCCAGGAGCTAAACACAGAAACAGAGACCATAGTGTGAAGACCTCTGCAGTTCTCACTGAGCTTTACAGTTTTAAGGCAGGGTGCAGATTTATTTATTTAGTTAGCCTATTTACTTGACTTATTTTATAATTGATTAGTCTCTGTTATAGTAAAAGATAAATACACTAAAGCTTTTTTTCAAATGGGTCTTTTAACTGTTAACACAGTCCCTCAGGGAGGTTTGCATTTGAACTCTAACATGAACTTGTACATTTCATCAGAATGGTTGTGGGAATGCAATCAGACCTCTACAGTTGCTCAAACTGTAAAAGAAAAAAAAAAAGTGCTTCCAAGAAATAATTTGTATTTTGTAAGAGAATATAATAATACATTTTTTCATGTTTTAAAAAATACAAAAAACGTTTGTGTGCAGCAGGGTTTGAAGACAGGTTTGAAGGAAGTTTTTTTAGGTTTTAGTCACTTTAAACACAATTTTCTAAAAAAAAATTTTTTGTGAATAGGGGTATTTGATTTGTTTTACTATCACTAAAATGACTTATGGATACAAGTTATTCATATTTGTCTGCAGAAGTTAACATTTTATTAGTTCTAAATTGTATTTCACTTTAAAATAAGTTTAATCTTATGCAAAAGAAGCAGTTATCTTGCAATAAAGGATCATTTTTTGTTGCACCACTTTTATTGCGGCTTGGGTGTGAGCATAACACCTCGTTTCCACTTTGCAGGACGGTGCGCTTTTGTTTGGTCTGCTTTGTAATGGTCCGGCATTTCAAGGGGTGGTTTCCACCCCAAACTGGCGGGTGGTGTTGTACCGCACCATCATACTAGTGCAACAAGAATCATGATACAATAAAACATAACAATAAGTCAAGACAGCAGCTCGCGCTTGGTTGTTGGTTCTTTCTTTAAACAACCCTTTACTGCAGTAAACGTTTTGCTGTAGTATTTATAAGTGGAGTCCATGCTATGAAGAAAAACATATTTTGTGTAGGTACATATTAAAGTCAAACCCAGCCAAACCCATCATTACCAAGCATCATTACCAACCTCTGTATTTTTTCCCCCCGCCGTCTTGCCGTATTAAAGTTTACTTGTAAATTTCCCGTATTTTATATATATATCATCATAAGTAAATCCTCTCTCTGCCTCTCAGTTTAGAGAAGTGCGAGAGCTTCTTCCCACTGTAGTTACAGTGGCAGGTCTGGAAAAATCAGCTCCTAGAACGGGAGCAACAATAAGATGAACTTGGTGAAGACGGAGTCGCTCAAAAACCAATTAGAATACACGTGAATATATCGGGGAAATAGGACATCAAGTTTCCTTCCCTCCAGATGAACTATACGGGGCGCAGCATCAACACAGGTAGACGCGGTTCTGTTCACTTATTGAGCTGACTAGTGGCAGATTAAAACATGTTGGAAATGACGATGAAGGTAGGAAATTGTCGGCAAAGAATATAAATTCCCATCAAAAAAAATCTTAAATAAGAGTTACTCCATCTGCCTCTGTCTCCCTTTGGATCAGAGTTGGAATTAATAAATGTATTTAATAATGTGATTCAGACCTGCTGTATTTATAGTTGAAATTAGTTTAATTCAGCCTAGTTCGTATTCAAAATGGCTAAGAGAATAAAGAATGGCAACAGATTTTAAATGAATAATACATTTTTTTTTCCTTAAATCAGCCAGTCTTAAGGAGAACACAATTCAAGTTTTTTTTGAGGCCTCAGACAATACCATATGGGTTTGTTTCTTCTCTGCTCTAGAAAAATTTGTTTCTTTAATATATATGATGTGCACTGAAGCATCTTGATGTGCTAAATAAATAAATCAAATCAATGATTATGAGTAATAATGCCACAAAATATACTGGATGGAGTGAAACTCTCAGCGCTCTTCTTGGTGAAGCGTGTCCAGATGCCCCCCCCCCCACCCCCACCCCAAGTTTAACATGGCTTGCCCTCACAGGTAATGGATCGTTTGCAAACCTAAAGGAGGGTAACAATGGAGTCAGCAGAGGTGCAGAGTTCTGGATTATAGGCAAATTTGCTCTGGTTTAGTAAATATAGTAACAGTAGTGTTTGTATTTCACTGGCTGACCACTTTTTTCTAGAAGACAAATACCAAGAAAGACTTCATCTTTTAAAACAGCTTGTGTTAAAAATTATGGATCCTCAATGCCTTGCCGCTGAAGAATAAAAATATCTATTGGTTTCACAATTGTTTGTTGACCCCCGCAGGATATATTCACCATCACTGAAAATGAGTAGCTCTTGGAAAAAAGCAACAGAGCCCTTCAAAGAACAAGTAAACAATGCTAAATCTTCACCAGAAGCAAAGGGTGAGATCCCGTTTCCCGCAAGTTAAATGGTTTCTCTTCTGTTCTAAAAATGTGTGGTACTTTTATGTTTCTTCCTGCAGGAGGTTCCAGCTCAGTCAGTTTCATCATGTCCATTACTTACATTGCAATTGGTGAGTTGTAAATTTTTGTCTTTGTTGTATTCAGTGACTTTAATTAACTTTCTAAATAATTCCTCTGTCCACCAGGGGCAGTTTACTTGCATGATTGTCCAATCCAGGAGATGATCCCCATCTACCTGATTGTGGCGGGGGTCTTCTGCATTATTTTAAGCATCTCAATTTTCCTAGTCTGCACTGAGGACACGGGCAAGTGCTTGAAGGTCTGGACCATTTTGGTGTCCTTTATCGTCTTCTGCTGGTTCATTGCAGGTGAAAAGCTTTTTTTTATTTACAGTATGTTGAAGTCAAGAGGAAATACATAATGTTACTGGTTTTCTGGCAACTGATTGAGTTTACCTAATCCAGTTGTGCTGAACATACAGTTGCTCAAAAGATTAGTGCTGAAGAAAAAAAAAAAACAGTCTGACCTCCCAGTAATACATCCCTGTGTAAAGAAATAGCTTATTGAAAAGTTCATTTATTTCTGTAATTTAGCTCAAAAATGGAAAGTTATGTAGCATAGTACAGTACTTCCCAACCTTTGTCCTAAATGTGTCCCTGCTTTAAAACATCAGATTAGTGTGATTCCGGTACAGCAAAAAGCTGTTTATTCGCCATTGATTGAAGTCAGGTGTGCTGAAGTAGTGTGAAATCTAAAACATCCAGGGTAGTGTGCCTTGAGGACCATGGTTGAACAACACTGGTATGGTAGTTAAATTACGGAGACAAATTCTTGTGTCTCAGACACTTATTTCTAGAAATATTGATTATAAACATTAAAACATTAGAAATGCTCATAAATTTATTAAGACCATTTTTGCAATTATTTAAATATGAATAGCTTCTGGAAGCTAACAATCAAATAAACTTTGTACGCGGGAATACTGCTATTTTAAGGTCTTTTAATATTTGAAAAATGCAGTTAAATCCAAGTCAATTCAGATGAGTAGTAAAAGAAAAAATATATATATATCACTGGCCAAAACTGAACAGGCCTAGAAAGAAGTGTTATTTTAAATATTTTCAGAACGTTCTCCATAAAAAAACCACTCAGCATAAAAAATTATTGAATTAGGGCGACCATATTTTGATTGGCTTTTTCAGTGGACACCAGCCTAAACGTTTGATTTCATCATTTTAAAGCGTGCATTTTCTGTGGTTAGTGGTTTCTTAAAGACTTTCATGAGCAACAAAATTACTTTAAAATATGTATATTTTACCAATGACAGTTTACTTTTTAATTTTACAACAATGAAAGAAAAATCTGAAATAGTATTCTGAGATTTTATTTCTATTCAGTATAATAACAGTAAAAAGCAGCAGTTCAAAAAAGACTATTAAAACTGTGTAAAGTCAGTGTTTCATTTTCAAATTCATTAATAAATTAACTCTCACTTTGCACAGTATTGTTAAAGTTACTGTGTCTATGTGAGCTGAGGGATCTTTGCAACGTTTTGTCACACACAGAAACACAACCACATTGATTGTAATGCAAACTGCGATTAAATACGTTACTCTTTTTAGCGCGCTAATTCTTCTGTAATTAATTCATCTTAATTAACGCGCTAAAGCCCAGCCATAATTGTAAGATATGTTTTCTGTATGTACCGCGTTGCTGTGAGAACATGTTTAATGAGAAAGCCCCTGATCTTTAAGAGTAATTGAGAGTAAGAAATCTTTTTTTTAACACTAATTCAGGTAGTTGGGAACAAGATCACACTGCAAATACTTCACCCTAGCCCTGACTCACTTCTATGAACCTATACAATTTTATATCATTAGAAAGATAAGAGTCATCTGATTACAATCATGTCACCCAAACAAAGATACAACCATTACTATAGGCACAGCGAGCACTTTTACCAACAACCCCTGACTCTAAAAGGTCAACTATCACTTGGTTGTAAACAATTATTTTCTATTACACTGGCACAATAAAAAAAATATCAAAAAAAAGTACAGCTTACCTCTTTGTAGTCAAATAAAGGTGACTCATCCATCTCGAACAAAACTGTAATTTTACATCCACAGGGATCCAAATAAAGTCCTCCAGTTGAATGATTATTCCAGGTAAACAATAAGTGCAATAAAACAGTAAAAAACTCAGATAAATCAGCTAGTTACATGTTTACGCACAGGGCACAAAATTAATATACTGCTTCAGAAACGTGTCTAATCAACTATTTTCTGTCAAAATACAACTTTGAAGGAAGCCGTGGATGTTTATGTAAAAAAATAAGTGAAAGTAATTATTCTGACAATGTTTTCTATGCAGTCAAGACTGAATCATGTAATTTGAAAGGGTGGAAATGGCATAATTTTGGGTACCTTTGACCTGTAGTTTCAAAAATATGTTCAGAATATACATTTTTTGTTATATTGCTGTCAAATTCGCGGTGGATAAAAGTAAAAATCATGGCCAGGGGTCTGCAACTCCAGTCCTTGAGGTCCGGTGTCCTGCAGCTTTTAGTTGTGTCTCTGCTTCAACATAGCTGAGTCAAATAATCAGATCATTAGCAGGACTCTGGAGAACTGACTGCATACTGAGGAAGTGAATAAGTAATTTGATTCAGGTGTTTTGGACCTAGGATACTTCTAAAAGTTCCAGGACACCACACCTCAAGGACTGGAGTTGCAGACCCCTTCTTTAGACCAACAGTACATTTTAGGTCACCACCTTAGCATGAAGCCAAATTTAAAGCTTGTATACTTGAAAAATAAATAAATAGGCAGACATAAAATTGTATATTCTTCAGCGTATTAATAATCATATTGCTTGGTAACAATAGCACTCAGAAATATTATCACAGATCTTGAAGAAATTTCAGTGTTTGCTTTCCAGTCCATGTCTCTACTCAAAATAGTTCAAGATTAGCTTTAAATTTGATTCTGGTATGCATTTTAAAAAATGTAGGGCAGAAAGGTAGCTAGGAAGATTGGCTACAAAGTGCTTAGGCCACTCCTGAACAAGAAACATCAGAAGTGTTTTACACTGACTGAGAATTAAAAAGGACAAGACTGTTGTTCAAATCACCCCAATCTATATGACACCAGCTGTTTTCTATACAGAGACAGAAATAAACATATACACATTAAAAAATGTTTAAGATGCACAGCCACTCAGCTGAGTAGTTGGTGTCTCGGTGGGCGAAGCTTTGACCTTCGCAGCACAAACTGGGCCTTCCGCCACAGCTTAACTGGGTCTTTTGCTCTCCAAACCCCCACTGCAGTGGTCCCAGCTCTGCTGGAGGCCAGGCCGAACACGTAGTCCATGCAGTCCCCCTTCAGCTCGGAGACCATAGTTCACTGGCAGCTGCACTCGCACATGCTGGATCGATGGGCTCCCAGTTTTTCTATCTTTCCGCCGCTGCTCGACAGGTTCTTCCTGCGCAGCTCCGCCCGAGGCCAGACCAAACATTTATCGCGGTCAGCTCAGAGACCAGAGTCCACTGGGAGCTCCCAGAGGGTCTGGAGAAGGAGGGCGGGAGGAGGAGGCCAGCCGTCTGCTATGGAGCGGTCCTGGTCTGGGTCGTCGCACAAGTAACGTATTTCCGTTTCACACGTGTCAAAATTAATAAATTTTGAAGCGTGACAAGTTCACTTTGGACACACTTCAAGGCTTGAATGCTCAAGTGTCCAGCTAGGGGTGTGTGGCGCCTTTTGGTCGCGTTTGGTGTGTACCTATGATTGTTATTAATAACCAAAAAACAACCACAACACGTTTAAAAGAGACAAGGGCTGTAAAAAAAAAAAGTTCTAAAACAAGGCAAGCAGTTTAAAACCAAGATTGTATATAAAAAGTTCAACATTTATTACAAAATATTAAAAGCATAAATCATTTGGCCCAGTTAAAACAATGCCATTAAAAAATACAAAATATTAAAAGTCCATAGAAATCCAGGAAGAGAATGTTGATCCGACTTAGGCACTGGCTGGCCTTTCCTCTGTCAGAACAGTTATACGGGGGCAGAGCTCCCAAATCTGCCCACCTGCCAAGATGCGCGTTGTAGCCTACTCAGGCTTCATGGGACGACCGGGTGGCGGATCCAGCCCTTCCTCCTCAGTGCAGCAGCTGTGAACACAGAGCTCTGGCAGTGAACAGTTCCACACACGCTATGTCAGGCTAAGAGCAGCAGGGTACACAAACACTGTTAGAGCAGTATTCCAGTACTTAAACACAGGGGCATAGTAACCGTGCCTGCCTTTCGTGTTCAGCTTTGTGCTGTGGGTTCACTTCACAGGACTCGATCCAGTGTCCTCCAGTTTCACTGCCAGCCTGGCCTCTCGTTCTCCTCTCAAACTTGTCCCCATCCAATAAAAAGTCCCATCCAGGTTGGCTCCTGCCATCAGTCTCAGTGTCCATTGGTTAAAACTAGGTCACAGTCTGCCACCGCCAAGTGTGGGTACTTGAGAAAGTTAAAAACAGGAAAAGGGTAAAAGAACAACCTTGCAACACACACTTCAAAATAAATGGACACAAAACCCATAATACATGAAAAATACATAAAACATGCAAAAATCAGAAAACATTCAAGGCTCTACATTCTTGTGACATACGCTATATACATACTTTATATTAGTAATCTGTCATAATCAACAATTTAGAAAAACATTTGGTATGTATCTACCTATGTGATGAATTATTATAAACTATGAGTTTCCAGTAGTATTTGACTTTAATGAAACTGGGTATTTTTTCTCCTTAAAATACACCCTAATGTGATGCACACCACACGATTTCAGTTTTTTGTTTTTGTCTCCCCCATGTCAAAAAATTATGAGAAATATTGATTATTTTCCATTGGTTTCACACTTATCTTTTATTTTATAGACTTTTTTAAGCTTGAAATTATTTATGATGTTCAATTAGGTGGCTTAAAACTTTTGCAAAATACTTTTGTACCAATGTTTGTCCACAGGCAACTATTGGATTTACTCTGTGTATGAGCCAAGCTACAACAAGAATGGTACAGATGTGAGCCGTTACTGCAACAAGACGCTCTACCTGTTTTCCTTCTGGACCACCATCCTGCTTAGTTTAATTCCGGTCTCATGCTGCTGCTTAATATGTTACAAAAAGTTGCTTACATGAGTAGAAGCTAATAGTTTCTGCCGTGCCTGATGTCCAAAGCACGTACACATTCCTACATAAAGCGACATTCAGTTTTCAGGAAAATTAATATTAAAAGTCAAAAACATTGATGTGTTGTGGTTATGTAATTATAATTTCATGTGTGGTTTGTTTTGTTGTCTTTTTATTCCCCTCACTGCTGTCCTGTAGTTGAGAATGGGTGCTGGGATGTTTTCTTTTTATTATTTCTTGAATTGGCCTTTTAAAGCCTAACAAAACTCAAGATTTTTTGCATGGGCATCAGGCCTGGGTGAATGTACGTATTTTAAAGTTGTTCTTTTTAAACAAAAATTCAGGGGAGCACCCTGGGAAAGTTCAAAATAGCCTCTGCATTCACATGTAGAACTTTTCAAGATCTACCGAAAACTATCAAAACTTTGTGGTTTCAAAAACACAGGAAGTTTGCCTGCTCGGTTTAAACCTGCCATTTTGACCCCAATTTTGACCCTGTTTTTGACATTTAAAGCCTCTACATTTGATCAAACCCCTCCTAGAGATTTTGACTGGTTGGCTTGTAAATTGGTCAACATGGGCTTCAGGGATGGGGGATTGAGAGTTATCAAAAAAGTTAGTTTTTGTGCATGCTGAAGGGGCAGGGCCTGGCCTCAAACTTTCCGTGTTTTTGCATCAAAGCAGGTGGGCATAGCTAGGCCTCAATATAAGGCTTTTCCCCCCATAAATGTACTGGGTGTATTAACTTCAAAATTAAAGGTCACAACTGTTTGAAACTTCATGGTTGTCATCACACACCAACTCTTAAGACATCATTGACTCAGATCATTTAAGCCCCTTTAGAACAGGAAGTGCAATGTTTTACTTTGAAAGATCCATATTTGCCTCCTTTTACTTAATCAACATTTGGCTGAAAACAAGTTGGAGTAGGTTCTAATTTATTGCTGAGAGTTTTCAAAAGTGAGTGTGGCTGTGGGGGCATGGCGAAGCTTGGTGTCATCCCAAGGAAAAATGTTTAGCACTTGTGATCGAAAAATGTATTATTATGATTAATCTCTAGTATTATTAACACTGAGAGCAGAGGAGCCAGACAACAGGTGTTGAGTTCGAGGTTAGAGAAGACATCACTGCCTGAGAAAATATTGATTCTTCTTACAAACTTATTTTTGAGAGTTTCTCTTATTGTGTTACATATAACCCAAGCTATTGCCATTGTTTTGTATATGTCAAAAGTCACTTATTCACAGCTGAAGAGCCAGATGTCTTCATCCGGAGATATCCCCACCCTGAGATTAATAGTTTTGTCTTTAAAGTTATAGAGGCAAGGTTGCTGAACTTTATAAATACTTATTTTCATATGAGCTTGTGTGGGTAGTTAGGAGGGAGGAGGTAGGAGTAGGAGGGGGGCAGCATTCAGCATTCACTGTGATCTGTACTGTTCTCCTGTATGATCAATTCAACTTTTCTTAAAACCTCCAAACGCTTAAAGGAATCTCTCTCATCTTTATTAAGATTCTTAAATGCCATAACACACTAATTTCAAAAGGCATTGTCTGAATTGCGCCAAATCCGAGAAAATTTATATTGATCCATCTCATATTAAATATATATACAAATATTTTCCAGGCTTCTTGTAATTATTTCACACCGTCACCTAAAAGCATTAACATAGTTAGCAATTAGCAGTACTTTCAACTAGGAATGCCCAATTCAGTATACGTATATACACAGAATTAAATGACCTAGAACAAAAAACTGTTTCAAAGCCAGGGTCTAAACCCCACATTAAGTCAGGCAATTTTGGATCAAAGTTGCCATTTTGAGCAATTTACACATGTTCTATATGAACAAAATTCCCCAGGATATGATCTACAAACTTTTAAACAAGGGAGGATCAGTTTTTCAAAGGGTTTTGTTTTGTCAAAGCATGGGGGCATTGCCAAGTCTTCTTGTGTGGCTTCTCGCCACAAAAGTAGGTGGCTCATAGAATGAACACATTTTTTATAAGTGTTTGACCTGATCTTGCAGAGCATATCCCTGATCCAGTAACAGCTGTAAAGGAATTTGATATTCTGATAGATCGGAATCTGAATTCAATGTTCCTCACAGGAGTAGATGAGAGTGACATTATAAATACTGTGGCTTCATGCATTAACAAAACATCTGATGACTGTGATGGCATAAATATGACTGTGGTCAAAAGAGTGATTGATGAGATTTCAAAACCTTTAGCATACATTTGTAATTTATCATTTATGACTGGTACATTTCCAGACAAAATGAAAACAGCCAAGGTCATACCTCTATACAAATCTGGGAACAAACACCAATTCACAAACTACAGACCTGTGTCATTATTATCTAAATTTTCTAAAATCCTAGAAAAACTCTTTAATAACCGACTGGATAAATTCATAGATAAACATAAACTATTTTCTGAAAGTCAATATGGGTTTAGATCTCACAGATCAACCTCAACCCCACTAATCATTTTGCAAAAGAAAGAAATACGTATCATTCATGGGGCAGGATATTGGGATCATATTCATAATTTTTACAGTCAAGACTTATAAAATTCAGAGATATTGTGGAATTTCAGACAGCACAGATACTATTCAAAGCAAAAAACAATCTCTTACCAGAAAATATTTAAAAAAATATACACTGGGAGCGAAAGGGGGTTATAACTGAAGGGGGCAATTTAACTTCAGAATTCTTCAGGTACGCACAACAAGAAAAACATTTTGTATTTCAGTTTGTGGAATTAAGCTGTGGAATAGTTTAGAGAGGACACTCAGAGAATGTCTAAATATAAGGCAGTTTAAAATATATATATAAAAAAACAATTTATGCTAGGTATAAAAAGGAAGAGGATGTTTGAATTTGATGGGGTGCTTTTTCTACTTCTTGTTTCTATTTCTTTTTTATTATCTTTTTTTCTTTTTCTTTGTTGAGGTTATTATTGTTATTGTTATCATTATTATTATTACTGTTATTATTATTATTATTATTATTATTATTATTATTATTATTATTGCTCTTAGGGGTAGGGTTAGTGGTAAAGTTATTATTATTTCTGCTATTATTATTACTACTTGTAGTATTGTAGACAGTTAACATCATTACCGTTGGTCATTTATTTATTATTATTAATGATGCTCTTGTTCCTTATATTGCTGATAGTATCATAATTAATTGTTGGTATTGCTGTATTGACAAGAGGCTAACTAATTAGATAATATTGATTTGTTAAGAAGGGGTGGGATAAAATAAGTTTATACTTCTTCCCACTCCTTTTCGAATGTGTAAATTGAATTGAATATGCGTTCTCAGTTTATGTTTACTTTGTTAAGGTTTTATTTTATTTATTTATTTTTTCTTTCGTTATTTATGTCAATTCATTAATGTGTGATTATTTATTGGTTATTACACATTCAAAATAAATACTGTATTTATTTCCACATACACCGTCACAGTTGTACCAAACTTCCTGTATGTCATCACATTCCACCAATAAACAACATCATGAACTTTTCCTGCAAAACACCATTCAAGTTAATTTTTAATTTGATGATTTGTGTGACGTTGTGGCCCATAGCATAACATATAATTTTAAAAATAAAATTATTCCACATACCTAGGAAACTTTGTCTTGTAGTTGCTCTAATTTAGAAGGATAATCCAGCATCAAACAATATGAGCCCACTAATCCAGATTAGAGCAGGATTAATTATTGATTGATTATTATTATTAGAAATTAATATAGAAGAGCATGATGTAGAGCTGCTCAATATAAAAAAATGCCCTGCCATGTTAGCTGATTAAGCACTACAATAATAAAACTGACGTGAATTAGTCAGAGACTGTAAAATTGGGAGATTTGTTCTGAGAATTATGTCTATTTTAAAATATGATTTAGTGTCAGACGCATAGTCAGATTTAGTGTCAGAAGCATAGTCAGGAGTCAATAGTAATGGGGGGATTTCTCTTGTCAGGATGGAAGGAACATATCTGTGAACAAGCAGACATTTGGACATAAAACCATTTTCTATGCCCGAATGACAGAATGACCTGTTATATATACTAGCCGGCCGTTTTATTAGGTAAACCTTGCTAGTACCGGGTTGGACCGTCTTTTGCCTTCAGAACTGCCTTAATCCTTTGTGGCATAGATTCAACAATGTACTGGATATATTCATCAGTGGTTCTGGTCCATATTGATATGATGGAATCACACTAGGCACACATGACTGTGGAGGCCATTTGAGTACAGTGAACTCCATGTGTGTGCCAAGAAAATGTACCCCATGCCATTACACCACCATCATCATCCGGAACCATTGATACAAGGCAGGATGGATCCAGCTTTCATGTTGTTGATGCCAAATTCTGACCCTACCATCTAAAACTTGCAGTAGATATCAAGATTCATCAGACCAGGAACATTTTTCCAACCTTCTATTTTCCAATTTTGGTCAACCTGTGTAAATCGTAGCCTCAGTATCCTGTTCTTCTGCTGCTGTAGTCTGTCTGCCTCAAGATTCGACATCTGTGTTCAAAGATGATCTTGTGCCTTGGTTATAACGAGTTGTTATTTGAGTTACTGTTGCCTTTCTATCAGCTCGAACCAGTCTGTCCGTTCTCCTCTGACCTCTGGCATCAACAAGGAATTTTCCCACACAGAACTGCAAGCGGTATTTTTGTATTCAAGTGAGGAAGGATAAATGCTAAATGGACTGAACTTATATAGCACTTTTCTAGTCATACTGACCACTCAAAGCGCTTTACATTGAAGCCACATTCACACTCACATTCATACACCAATAGCCAACATGGACGATGTAGAATTTGTGGGGTTAAGTACCTTGCCCAGGGGCACATCGGCATGTGACTGGAGGAAGCTGGAATCGAACTATTGACCCTCCGATTGCAAGCCAACTACTCTACCACTGAGCCACAGTCGCTCATACAAGTCCAACAATTGCCCAGGTTTCTACTAAAAGACAGACAGTTGAACCTCCGGAGACATATATGCAGCAAAAGGACAAGGACACCAGACTCTCTTTCATCACAGGCAGCGAGTGAAGAGGTAAATGTGTAAAACAACTGCATTTGTGAAAGGAAAAAGTTTTCAGTGTTTTGTAGGTTAGTGATATTCTGATATTTTTGTAAATGAATAAACTGTAATGTTAGACAGAATGATCTCAATGGAAAAACCGACACATTTCAGGGTAGTTTCACCATGACTGGCGCTAGTTGAAAACAAAGCAAAACAATAAACATAGCCATCCATCCATCCATCCATCCTCTTCCGCTTATCCGGGGTCGGGTCGCGGGGGCAGTAGCCTAAGCAAAGAGGCCCAGACTTCCCTCTCCCCGGCTACTTGGGCCAGCTCCACGGGAGGAATCCCGAGGCGTTCCCAGGCCAGCTGGGAGACATAATCCCTCCAGCGGGTCCTGGGTCTTCCCCTGGGTCTCCTCCCGGTGGGACGTGCCCAGAACACCTCACCAGTGAGGCGTCCAGGAGGCATCCTGACCAGATGCCCGAGCCACCTCAACTGGCTCCTCTCGATGTGGAGGAGCAGCGGCTCTACTCTGAGCCCCCTCCGGATGACCGAGCTTCTCACCCTATCTCTAAGGGAGAGCCCAGCCACCCTACGGAGGAAACTCATTTCAGCCGCCTGTATCCGCGATCTCGTTCTTTCGGTCACCACCCAGCGTTCGTGACCATAGATGAGGGTAGGAACGTAGATCGACCGATAAATTGAGCGCTTTGCCTTTCGGCTCAGCTCTCTCTTCACCACGACAGACCGGTGCAGCGCCCGCATAACTGCAGACGCCTTACCAATCCGTCCATCGATCTCCCGCTCCATTTTTCCCTCATTCATGAACAAGGCCCCCAGATACCTAAACTCCCCCACTTGAGGAAGGACCTCATCCCCAACCCGGAGAAGGCACTCTACCCTTTTCCGGCTCAAGACCATGGTCTCGGATTTGGAGGTGCTTATCCTCATCCCAGCCGCTTCACACTCTGCTGCGAACCGCTCCAACGAGAGCTGTAGATCACGTTCCGATGAAGCCAACAAGACCACATCATCTGCGAAAAGCAGAGACCCGATAAACATAGCCTAACGGGTAAAGCTTTTACCAGTCCAGCATAAAGCATGCAACCTCAGCCTGTTTCCTTAGATTTTGCTGCTCCTTCAGTTATTTCCATTAAGAGAATGCGATGCCAATGTTTACTCTAGTTTCACTGTAGGTCTCTGCCTCCGATGTAGAGATGCAGCCGGGTCCATGTTGCACGAAGGCTCGGACACAACAGCTTATTGCGCACCTCTCCCCAAGCAGGGACAGCGTCCTGGGTCGGGTGGGTCTCGGATTGGGTTGGTCGATCGATTAGGGTTGGAGAAAGTTTTCTTCTCCCTTGTTTTTTTTAAGTCTTTTCATAGAGTTCTTCATTTAAATTTCTGAAGGTGAGGGTATAGGGATGTATTCAAAAGTCAGTAAAGGAGTTTTGTCCACATAAGAAAAAAGAAGACAAAGAGTCCAATCTGTCAGCCGCCATGTATTTTAGCCCCACGTTTAAAGGTTGAGTAAGGAAAATTTTTCTTAAAAGCTATCTCTTTAAAACAGTAATACTTCAATACTTAGGGGTGTGCAGAATGAAAGTGCACCATTTCCTTTAAAAGTTATATTTTACCTAAAATGATTAAAAAAAGCAACTTTTTCCAACCACCACACTATGTTTATTTTTAAATGGTGCCAACAGCGGCACGCCATGGCAGGTTGCCAAATACTAATGTAAATAACTACCTGGACCAACGAGGCATGTACTGTAGAAAATGGAGCAGTCTGTACAGTAAGTTTAGCTGCTGTGTCTGAGCCCCATTGCTTTCATGATCTTTCTCAGAAGAGGAGCGACCTTACAAGATCTAAAACCACAGTTAGTTTAGGTGAAGCCTGCAACAGATGGACAAAAATGAAAAACTTTCACGGCATCAAAATGTACGCAGAAATGGGGAAGTTTATCATTGAGAAAGGTAAGAAAGCTTGCTAACGGCTAAAGTTACCTGTCGGTTAAACAGCTTTGCAATACTCGTATGTATGACGTACGCAGGGGTGGTACAGACCCATCTAGCACCTCGTTTTCACTTAGTGACATAAAATAAGTCACAATCTGGACACTCAGTCGTTTTGCAGGAGAGGGCATTGCAGCTGCTCAGAGAGCAGGATTCAGGAGGAATACTTAGACATGCGTGAATTAAGCCAAAAAACAAAAATTCCAGCATGTTTTCCACCATAGACAACATTTTTAACAGTACTACTATTGCATTTCAGAAAACCCCATCAAACCCGCTGCGTGAGGAGTTTACTGACCACTTCAGAGGGAAGGTAGACACCAACAGATGTAATAATTTATCTTCTCAAACTTAAATGGTTTTTAGACAAATCTGAGTGGTTGTCTTTACCGGAGGAAACACTGGACAGTTTTGTCATTGTGGAAGCTAGGACTCTTGTCAAAGTTTTCTCCTTAGTAATGCCCACCACAAGTGTTTTGGATAAGATTCTCACCTTGTTCTTTAAGCGATTTTATGGATCTTTTAGAGACCGTCCGTGAGTGTTCTCCGTCGCACACGGAAAACACTCGCAGCACTGAAGGCACACAAGAATGCAGAAAACACACACGTCTGGGAGGCTTATGCGGCATTTTCCAAGAAGTCTCGTGCATGTGCAACTTTTTGCTGGATTAATTGTGGAGGATTTGTTTTTTTTGGGTTTCTTAAAGACAGTAGGCTTAGGCATAGCCTATTATCCAATCAATATAAAGGACAACTTAAAGAATAAATAATATCATCAGCATATTTGTGGAATTATTACTCATAATCATTGATTTGATTTATTTATTTAGCACATCAAGATGCTTCAGTGCACATCATATATATTAAAGAAACAAATCTTTCTAGAGCAGAACAGAAACAAACCCATATGGGTTTGAGTCTGAGGCCTCAAAAAAACTTGAATTGTGTTCTCCTTAAGACTGACTGATTTAAGGAAAAAAACATTTTATTATTAATTTAAAATCTGTTGCCATTCTTTATTCTCTTAGCCATTTTGAATATGAACTAGGCTGAATTAAACAAATTTCAACTATAAATACAGCAGGTCTGAATCACATTATTAAATACATTTATTAATTCAAACTCTGATCCAAAGGGAGACAGAGGCAGATGGAATACCTCTTATTTAAGATTTTTTTTAATGGGAATTTATATTATTTGCCGACAATTTCCTACCTTCATCGTCATTTCCAACATGTTTTAATCTGCCACTAGTCGGCTCAATAAGTGAACAGAACCGCGTCTACCTGTGTTGATGCTGCGCCCCGTTTAGTTCATCTGGAGGGAAGGAAACTTGCTGTCCCATTCCCCCGATGTATTCTAATTGGTTTTTGAGTGACTCTGTCTTCACCAAGTTCATCTGATTGTTGCTCCCGTTCTAGGAACTGATTTTTCCAGACCTGCCACTGTAACTACAGCAGGCAGCAGCTCTCGCACTTCTCTAAACTGAGAGGCAGAGAGAGGATTTACTTATGATGATAAAATACGGGAAATTTACAAGTAAACTTTAATACGGCAAGACGGCGGGAAAAAAATACAGAGGTTCCCACATACCCCCGCCTGCTCCTGCTGAGGGAGAATTGCCTGATGACAGTGCACAGTAAAAGTGTACAGCGTGTGTGCTGATTGAATTTATTTTCATGGGAAATTTGGAGTAGCTATATATAGAGAGTGCATTTCAAAATACGATACATACATTTAATATATATATATATATTTTTTTTCAATTTTGCGCTCTGTCGAGCAGATGGCGCCCCAGGCAGCCGCATGTGTCGCCTGTCGGCAAAGCCGGCCTTGCTCCCTCGCCACCTTCTTCTTACTCTTTTTTCGTCTTCCTCCAGAAGGTGTGTTTCCTGAACAAACAACATTTTTGAACCCATGTCATTTATCTTATTAATTGCTTTTTTGACCTTTCTAAATTGTTTTAATCCCCTGCAATTCCATGTAAAAAAGTTTAGATCTACTGCTTGCATCGGTTTAGACATAAAGCATTAAATTGTATTTTGAGACCCTTTTTTTTTTTTTCTCCCCTTTTAAACAAAAAGTGTCTGTATTTTTTCTGCTGCTACTGAGTAACACCATGGGGGGAAAAAATCAACAGAAGCCAAACAAACCAAGAGAACATATCCAACACAACAAACTTAAACACCACACTTCGCAGCTGCCCAACTTAATGGGCTCCCTTCCCCCACTTTGTGTCTCGCTATCGCTCGTGACCAATCCACACTTCATGACAAGCAGTCTGTCCATGGTACTCAAAAAACGCTCACGCCACCGCAGCTCGCGCTTTGAACAAAAATAATCATTGTTTTCGGCATTTTCCCCCAAACTGTGTTATAGTTATTATATTAAACGAGTTATTTTTAAAAGGTAATAAGGAGATTAAAAGAGGGGGGGAAAAAAGGAACAAAACTCAAAATGTCCCTCTTTTGAAATGCATTTTACCGTATTCAATTCAATTCAATTTATATAGCGGCAATTCACAACAAATGTCATCTCAAGGCACTTTAAAACAAAAGTCGTTTCAATAAAATTACACTAACATTCCAATCAGTTAAAAGTTTTCAATATAAGGGAATCCCAGTAGATTGTGACGAGTCATCGAGGTGAGGTTGTGCCAGGATCATGCAGACTCCAATCACAGCAATTCCTCAGCAATCCCTCATACTGAGCAAACATGTAGCGACAGTGGAGAGGAAAAACTCCCCTTTAACAGGAAGAAACCTCCGGCAGAACCAGAACCTGGCTCAGTACAAGGGGTGATCTACCACGACCGTCTGGGGCTCTGAGAAGACAGAGAAGAGACAGCATGGAGGATGTTCGTGACTTTGAGCATCATCTGGACCGATGTTCCCCATCCAGCAGGGGACATTGTAGTTGAGCAGGGTACCAGACGATGTGGAGCTTCTATGGGGAGAAAAATACTGAGAGAAAACTGGGTTAACAATCACAATAACAGCAGAAAAAATATATCTGGAGAGTGGTAGAAGAAAAAAGTAGAAAAGAGAAGAAAAGAGGTCAGTCTGTCCAACAATCTAAGCCTATAGCAGCATAACTAAAATAGCTCAGGATAACCTAAGCCACTAACTATAAGCTTTATCAAAAAGGAAAGTTTTAAGCCTAGTCAGTAGCGGCTGGTGGAATTTTCTCCAGCGGGGGCTATGATGATGGCTAGATATTAGGGTTGTCAAACGATTTTTTTTTTTTTAACTAAGGGATAGCTCTGAATTAATCCCAACTCATTAACATTTCTAAAAATGACTAAAAACCAAAACATTTTTAGAGTAAAGGGACAAATCCAATTGCCATAGCTCTTTTTTATGAATAGAAATTAGTAGAATTTTGTTTTTAACTCCACATCATATTCACACATTGACTACATACATTCGTACATTGACATATTGATCTTTTAACCAGTTGCTAAGGCAAACTAACTGGCCAAAATTTTCTGTATGCAAAGATGACTTTTTCTTAATCATGCTGTATTGGACAACCCAAAGCGTCTTGGCAGGGCCCCCCAACACCGCTGAGATTTTTTTCACAGTAATTTACATAAAATCATGCACTTTATGGTATTTTTACTATCATTCTCATATATTTAAGTCAATCAGACTTTATGTGAATCATATATAACTGCTTCTGTACTGCTAGACCACCTTAAATTCATTATTTTGTGCTTGCACTAGCAATGTAAGTGGATTACGAATTATTTACTCTTATTTTTGCAAATTGTTTGAAAAGTGGTATTGGACAGGTGGTAAAACAAAATCAGGATTCATAAAAGATAGGTCTATACATAATAAAATCAGATTAGTCCTTGATTTAGTAGATTATAATTCTTTGATTGAAGATAAGGGTTTAATTTAAATTTTTGGATCTTTACGTAGCATTTGATTCTATTGAACATACATGTATTATAAAAACTTTAGAATATTTTGGATTCTGTACAGAGTTTATTAAAGCGATACATATAATGTATCAGGATATTAATAGCTCAGTTTCTCTCCCCCAAGGAACACCTAAAGGATTCACCATCAATTGTGGAATCCGGTAGGGCTGTCCCTTTTCTCCCTAATTATTTATTTTAGCTGCCGAGTTATTAGCTATATATGAAAAAAAAAAAAAAAAAACAGTCCAGATCCCTTTGGTAATAACAAAATTTTTATATTTTCTAAAGCATTGGGATTTTATTTACATTTAAAAAATGTAAGCTTATGTCAATACATGATATGGAGCAAACTGACTTATATGGGATTCCAGTTAAAATGAGGTAAAATCTTTGGGAATGATTATAACTAAAGATTCTAAAACCAGAGAAGACTTAAATATTTTACCTGTAATAAAAAAGTAAATCTATACTCAACTCCTGGTTGCAGGCAACTCCTTGCAGGCAGAAATTCTGATAGAAATGTATGGAATTGTGTTACTATACGATTCCCTATGTTGTCAAATACAGTGTGATCCATCTCTGCCAACCACTTTTCACAGAATACTTTCATATTAGTTAACAGAAAAAAAGGGGGGTTCTTGAGCTAACGTGGAGAAATTTGAGCAAAGCTACTGTGTCCCATCACCATGACGTGAAGATCTACAGAGCTGCTCCGCTAATGAGTTAGAACTAATTTAAGTCCGAAAACATCACTTTAACTGAATAATGCACACTTTAATGCAGCGTTAACTCACTACGAAATATGCTGAAACCATTTAGTGAACCAAAACGCATAAACAACCATTAATGCAGTGGTTTTATACTCAAGACCAAGCCGACAGCAGAAGCAGATGTGGGAATCTTCTGAACAAGTTTACAAGTACAGTCAAAAGAACAAAACAGCAAACTGACAGTGTGTCAGTTGGTAAACCATCAAACAATTTTCCTGGCACTGTATCGCATCATCATACCCAGATAACCCAGGAGCAAGCATTTATCACTTATCAATCCAGTAGCAACGTGGCTAGTTCAGCATCCATACATCCTCCTGTATCTCACAGCGGCTGACACACAAAACTGAAAAGTTGTAACACTGGCTAATCCTACTTTGTCCTAAATTGAGCAACAGTTTGACAGAAACGATCTTCCACAGCAGTGAAAGGAAGGAATTGTTCACGTAGACGAAGCGTGCTGTACACATTTCGCATGTGCCGCTGCCAGTGTCAGACGATACTATTCAGTAAGAGGGTTAATATCATACACAATTCGAGGATTTTTTTTATATCGAATCCTAACCATATATAATTTGATTATTTTAACAGATCAAATGAAATATTTCATTTAAAAAACGTACACAAGACATTACATATTGATAGCCCTCAAAGGGCCCCCTGTCTGTTCCGGGCCCCAGAATCGTCCTAACCTTCCCCCCCCTGACGGCGCCCATGCTTGTGTCACACGCCTTCATGGAGGTTACCACGGACAATATCTCATCCATCTTTTTGACTTCCTCCTCGCATATAGCTACCAATTGCCCGGTGCTAGCGTTAGCCTTCTGCGTTTCTCGACAAAGCCAAAATTCCGTTTACTTGGGCTGTTTAGGGTTTTCAGTTGTTTCCTATCCATTTTTAGCTGTTTTGGGCATTATGCTTTTCTTCCCCTTGAAATACAGTGTTGTTCCGTTAAAAATAAGCACGCTTTTTTGGAAAAATATAGCACGAACTGCAGAGCGTTGAAGACCACGTCCTTTTACATGGCCGCCATAACTGGAAGTGACCACTGCATATTTGTTATTGGCCAAGACTCCAAAGTTCTATGCAGACCAGTAACCCACCGGTAGTAAAAGAGAGCAGCATATTTTAAGAGAATTTTATGATTTGGTATGTAAATGGAACTTTCTTTTAGACTGCCTTCTTGCTTTAGGGTTGTTACAGCTTTAGTTACAAACATGATTCGACACTGGAATAGTCAAGTAACTGAACCAAAACGGTGTTTAACAGCAAAAACTTTATTAAAAAGCTTTCAGCAGCAGTGTAAGTCAAGGTGCTTAGCATGTTTTACTTTACCTCTTATGTCCAGTTGAAAAAAGAAAAGAAAAGGGAGTGTAATTTTTGAATTTCAGATGGCTTAAATGAACAGTAAAGCTGAATGTAACCAAATAGGTGGAAAGATACATCACTGAACCATTGGATGACCTTTCCCAAAGGGAGCAAATACAACAAAAATAAAATAGGACCCAGAACAGACCCTTGAGGCACTCCCCACAACAAGCCCACAGACTCAGACCTTATTTGGTTAGCTGTTACACTAAAGTTACGCCCGATAAGTATGAGGAGAACCACTGAAGAACTGACCCAGAGAGTCCTACTTGATCCCTCAATCTTTTCAGCAGTACCTGATGGTCAACGGTGTCCAATGCTGAGGACAGATTCAAGAGAACAAGAATGGTCTGTTTCCCAGAATCAGCAGCTGGACACTTTCAGTTAGGCCGTTTCCGTAGAGTGTTGTTTACGGAAACCAGACTGAAACGGCTCATAGATGTTACTTTGGTCCAGAAAGAAGGTTAGCTGTCCACCTTCTCAAGGATCTTGGACAGTAACGGGAGTTTTGAAATAGGCCTAAAACTATTGGGATCTGTCGGGTCTAAGCTTGCTCTTTTTAGTAATGGCTCCACTATGGCATGTTTAAAGACGCTGGGAAACACAATTGACAAAGAGACATTAAAGGAGAACTAAGGCCCAAATCAACTTTTTGTAACTTATAAACGGCATAAATATGTTTCTTATAGTGCTCTCTACATGTCCTGGTCCCTTTTTTGACATTTTAGTGCTAATTAGATAAAATCTCACTTTTGAGCCTAAAACCGTCTGTGTGGCGCCCTCTCTACATTTTTGGTTGCACTACATTTGAAATTCCTGTCCACCCCATTTGCTCTGGTATGTATGACGTGACTTTGTGCTGTGTGATATCCGTCGCTCTGCCGCTTTTATAGTAGCGAGTTGGAGTTGTAATAGTGAGCGAGCGCTTTACTTCAGCAGGCTCATAAGTGCCGACCGCACCGTTGGCCTCGGGCAACGCGCGAGCTATCGGCTCAAACATGTATGGCTCAATGACAGTTGGTCCGCCGAGCAACGCCCCTTTTAGATATCGTTTTCAAATTTTCTTGTGGGTAGAGTAAGTCTGGGCACTGGTGTTTAGTTGCTCTTTAACCATTTCGTAACACAAGGGCCAATTACCTCAAACACTTTTTGAAAGAGCTTACAAGGAATGATGTCAGATGAATAACAGGAGGGCTTCCTCTTGGACACCAATGCTGAAATATCAGCAAATGTCACAGTCTCAAATGAGGACCATATGCTGGGCACAGGCTCAAGTACAGCAGGAGTACCACACAGAAGGATCAGGATTTTATCCTTGATCCTCTTAATTTTGTTTGTGAATAATCGCAAAAAGGCCTTGCTTTCAGCTTCACAAACTGGAGCAGCAGGACATAAAAAATAATTAATGGTGTCAAACAGCACTTTGGGATCTTCTTACGCAATGTTACCACTTTTCGGACATGATCACCACATTGTATGATGATATAAGATCCCTGAGATAGAGCCTGTGCACCTCAAGTTAAGTGGATTTCCACAAGCGTTCAGTCTTTCAACACAGCCTCCTGAGTCTTAAAATGTCTTCATTTGTCCAGGGACACGCTTTTTTCTGTGACATGTTTAATTTAAAAGGAGCCTACTAATCCAAAAATTTTACATAATGATTGTTAAAAGGGGGATTGAGATTGTCCACATCGAGACAGTCCACGAATAAAAGAGGGTCAAATAACTCAGTGAAACAATCTGTGGTATTAGCAGAGGAGACCTAACTGCTGAAGGCTTGGGCTCAGGAGTGCAAGTCCAACAGAACAAGTATGATCACTCATATGCACATTAATCACAGACATGTTTAAAATGTCTAGGCCAAGTGTAAAAACTATGTCCAAAATATGGCCTTTTTGGTGAGTGGGCTCAGAAACATGCTGCTCAAAATGAAACGTTTCAGTAAGTGTTAGCTGTTCCATTGCGGGGCAAGATAAGCAGTCATCAACATGAATATTGAAGTCCCCAAGAATTAAAACAGATTTCAACTTTATTTTTGAGGACAAAAAGTCACTAAAATCCTTTAAAAAGGAAGTAGCCGGGCCAGGGGGGCGGTAGATCAACACACAGTAAAAAGGGGATGAAAAACCCACTTTAACCATCTGTGATTCAAAAGATGAGAATTCGTGGGACAGGGTCACCTGGTAACACTATTGTTGTGATGTACACCTAGTAGTACGGTTGAATTTGAATCGCATGAAAAGGCTGTCCAAGGACGTTGTTGAGCACAGCCAAGTGTTCGAAAATATTGCTGGGCTACTTCACTGAACAACTGAGCTTCCTGCTGGGTTTTCTCACGCATGTTGCATGCATCCTTGCTTCAGACTCCCGGAGTTATGCCAAAACCATCTGCATGTTTATGTCCTGCTGAGAGTTCCTCCGGTGACCTGCAAGACAACACGAAAAGGTCTGCTTACTTACAACATAGCTAAAAGGTGTTCAGTACATCCACTGCGTAGCACATTAATAATAAAACGTGAGTGAGTTTTCCATTAGGCATGATTTTTAAAGAAACAACCATAAGTATGGAGCTGCAGTAAGATTTAATGGTGTAGTAGGTCTTTATTTCAGTGTCTATCTATCCCTGTTTCTCTACATCAGGGTAGCAGGAATCTTGAAGTTCATTTTAATAGCATTTCAAGACTTTTTCAAAACCTTCCCAATTTATTTTAAATATCTCAAGCTGTAACCGTCAGTGATACTTTTGACTTAGTTATAAAAACTATAGACCCCTTTACCCACCCAGTCTGGTGCTGTCATAGGCAATGTACGAATGCACACACAATAGCAAAGTTATGTGCCTATTCATTTTTTTAAATGAAAATGACTAAATTCATACATTTTTACAATGTTTTGGGACTCAAACTGTTGGACAGCTTATTCAGAAAAACTATTTTCAAAATCTAACAATGTATGAAGCTGTTTTAAGACTTTGTAAAATAATTAATTAATTAATAAACAATTGGGATGTGTTTCCAAGCATGGTTTATCGTTTGTTTTCTGGCCTACAGAATCGAGCAACAGGTTTTAGCATATCAACTACACAAATAAGTAGGTTAATTTGTTAAAAACCATAACATCACTGAGCCGACATCTTACCCTTATGTCGGGGGCGATTCAGAGTGCTTTGATGTCTAGCCGGTGTAGCATCCTCCACCGCAGAGCTGGAGGGTTGTGGTTTGCTGCTGGACGACCTCGCTTCCATCTCGTCTTGCAGGAGATAACCAAGATAACCACTAACCAAGATTATAGCAGCCAATCAGATTAGCTACCATAACTATGCAGACGATACACAGCTATACATTACATCAGGTGACTTTGATTCTATCCAGAGCTTAAATGAATGCATTGAACAAATTAGCGACTGGATGTCCCATAACTTTCTCCAGCTAAATCAGAACAAAACAGAAGTAATTATTTTTGGACCTAAGGAGGAACGATCCAGAATCAGTACACAGCTTCAGCTAATACAACTAAAAACTACTCATCAGGCTCGTAATCTAGGTGTAATAATGGACTCAGACCTGAACCTCCAGGGTCACATAAAGACAATAACAAGGTCAGCTTTCTATCATCTGAAGAACATTTCTAGGATTAAAGGACTGATGTCACAGAAGGACCTTGAAAAACTGATCCATGTGTTTATCTTTAGTCGGATTGATTACTGCAACAGCGTCCTCACAGGTCTATCTAAAAAAATCAGACAGCTGCCCGCTGATCCAGAATGCTGCTGCTCGTGTTCTTACTAGAACCAGGAAAGTAGAACGCACCTCCCTAGTTCTATAGTCCTTACACTGTCTCCCTGAAGCTCAGAGAATAGACTTTAAAATACTCCTACTTGTTTATAAATCATTGAACGGTTTAGCACCAAAGTATGTTGAAGATATGCTGTCATTAGCCGCATTCGGACAGAGGAGTTCTAAGAACGCAGTTCTAAGAACAGTCCACCTCGAATTTAGTTCTAATAACTACCCTTCCCATGGAAACCTTTTCATTTTGCTTACACACATGAGTCGGGACCTTCACAGGGACCAATGTGACGCAATCGTCTGCGACAGTGACGTATTACTTTAGCGTCACTGTAAATGACTGCATTATTTTTTTATTGTAATTTGGTCTAGAATGGTTATTCTATAGCTAGACAAGTAATGCTTTTATTTTGAAAAGCACGGAGCAACAAAACGCCGTAAATCAGCTGTCGTAAACTACAGCAGCAACGGAACACGCCAGTGTGGAGAAGGAATATGTGCATGATGGTTAAAACACCGTTAAAAGGATACATAGTTGGTTTAACTTTAAGATATCAACAGTTATTTAGCACCTGGTTGATGAGGAACAAGGTTGGTATATGAGTGTTGTTTGTTAATACATTTAGTTAGAAATTTCTTGTAAGGTGTTCTACTAAGTAAACGATCACGGTTTTGTCCACTAGATGGTGCTAATGTGCGTCGATAAATGAGACACGGTAGCAATTCAAAGGTTTACAGGCTTCTGTGTTATTTGCTTGTAAATCATGGAAAATTGCAAAGGTTTATTTTATTTCACAGTTAAATAAGGCAAAAGGTTAAAGGTAACATACTGTTTGAGTTACTAATGGTATTATTTTTATTCTGTATATTTTGTAGCTCTTACGGTGTGTTCACATAAAGGACTCTTAATAAAAGGATTGTGAACCATCAGTTTGAGAGACCATCTTTTCAACCGGGGATGCTACAATAAGAGCTTTACCCTAGCTGAGCAGAGCTACACCCTAAGCCAGTGGTTCCCAAAGTGTGGGGGGGCGCGTCGTGCCATTGCAGGGGAGGCGCGAGACAAATGAATGATAAACAAAATAACAAAATCAGTACTTGACAGCTAGCAAAATTGACAAGTTTTTGACGGGTCTCTCACGTAAACGTATAGCAGAAAATGAGGTATTGCCAAACCAGCTCTCTTTAAAGCCAAAGAGTAGAAAATATGATGAAGCATATCTTGCTTTTGGCTTCACCTGTACAACGGTGGGTAATGAATAGAGACCACAGTGTGTTGTCTATCTTAAAGTGCTAGCTTGTGACAGTTTAAAGCCTAACAAGTTAAGACGCCACTTAGAGACGATACATCCCGAGCTCAAAGACAAGTCAGTGGACTTTTTCAGACAAAAACTCGTAAACTGCCGGGCTCAACAGTGTCTCTTTAAAAAAGCTGCCTCCGTGCCGGTAAACGCTCAACTCGCTTCATACAAAGTTGCCTACCGAGTGGCACAGTGTAAAAAGCCGCATACGATTGCGGAGGAGCTAATACTTCCCTGTGCTATGGAAATGGTTTCAACTATGATTGATGACTCAGCAGCAAGCAAACTACGGGCTATTCCTCTGTCCAATAATACTATCGGCAGGCGCATTTATGACATGTCAAAGGACATAGAGGAGCAGCTTCATGATAAGGTGCGGGACGGCCGCTTTGCTCTACAGATGGATGAAGCCACTGACAGTAACAAGGACTGCTTACTAATAACTTACGTCAGATTTATAGATTGAGAAGGAATAAATACTTTTCTGCAAACAAGTTCCTGGCAGAGCCACTGCAGAGGAAATTTTTTAAATCATTGACTCGTACTTGAAAGAGGCGGATCTGAAATGGGAGAACTGTATAGGGATCTGCACAGATGGCGCGCAGGCCATGGCTGGGAAACGAGGAGGGCTGCAAGCGCTCATTAAGCGTCTATCACCCAGTGTGCAGTGGACACACTGCATGATACACCGCGAAGCACTGGCAACTAAACAGCTGGGTCCCGAGCTGAATGAAGTAATGACTGACGTCATCGCTGCGGTCAACTACATTAAAACGCGACCAGTCAAAGCCAGGATTTTTTCTGCACTGTGGGATGAAATGGGCTCTGACCACACAGCTGTTCTGTTTCACAGCGAGTTCCGATGGCTGTCACGTGGAAACGTGCTGTCCAGGGTATTTGAGCTGCGAGAAGAGATCCGCATATTTTTGACGGAAGAACGCAGCGATCTTCCCCACAAATTCAGCTGTAGCGCATTCCTCATGAAACGGGCATTCCTCAATGACATGTTTCTAAAACTCAATGGGCTCAATTTGCAGCTGCAAGGCCCGAACACACACCTTCCACATCTGGCAGATAAAGTCACATCATTCATCAGGAAACTGGGGATGTGGGAGCAGCGGGTGAAAGTTGGAAATGTGGACTCATTTGAGAGCCTAAAAGCATTCATTCAAAACAACGAGCTGCAGAACACAGTGATCCCAATCATGACAGCACACATATCTGGTCTTCAGAAACATTTTCAGAAATATTAACTGATACAGGACTCCAAAGAATACGAATGGATCCTGGATCCCTTCAGTGCAACACCGCCTGCCGACTTCAGCACATCAGAGGAGGAGCAGTTCATTGATATCACCACCAATTCAACAATGAGGCTGCAGTTTAGGTCAAAGACACTGGCTGCATTTTGGACTGGAGTGGAGAAAGAATACCCACTGCTGGGAAAGAGGGCCATGGCCATACTGCTTCCTTTTACCACATCATACCTATGTGAAATAGTTTTTTCTGCTGTGGCCTCCATCAAGAACAAATACAGGTCAAAGCTGGACATTGAAAATGAACTCAGGGTGGCAGTCTCACAACTAAAACCCATATTTGAGAAGATCTGCAGCAACATGCAGGCTCACACCAGTCACTGAGAAGATGGCAGGATTTAAGTCATTTTTTATGACAAACCTTTATTTTAATTTATTTTCCTCTCAGGGAGTTGTTCATAATTATTGTCCCTTTTTGAACAGAGAACCTTTCATTAAAAGAATGAATGGATCACAGTGTGGAATTTTGTTACAACAAATTTAAAAAAGAAAAGAATAGCATTACGTTGTTAAGATGCTTGAAAAAATTACACTGACAGCAAAAATACTGTTGTACAGACTACAATTAAAAATTTACACTTACATTTTTTACACTGTTAAGACTGTTTGTTGTTTTGTTACTTGAGGTTGTATTTTAATGTTATGCAACCCGTTGTTTATTGCAGTCAGCCCTTAATTCGTCCAATTTTCTTAATAAAAGGGTGAAAGTGAAATAAACTGCGGTGTACTCTGATTGGACAAGGTGTGTGTGAGTGAGAGAATTTGCGGGGGAGGGGGTGGGGGCGTTTGGTGTTATGTAAACCAAAAGGGGGGCCCAGAAGAAAATGTTTGGGAACCACTGCCCTAAGCTGAGAAGGAGCTCAAACACGTTCAGCACTGACGTCCCAGTAAAGGCCACTTCAAGGTTTCAGCTGCACGGCTCCAACCAACTTCTTCTGGGATCTGATGGTCAGTTTTATCACCACATCCTCAACATGGAAGCTTCTGAAAGGGAACCAGAGAACACAAAGGACCTCCAGCTCAATGAGGAAGAGGAAGGTTCATGCTCTGTTCGTAAAAGAAGGCCTACAGAAAAGATGCAGGCGTATAAGGAGGAGGAGGCACATAAAAGGGAAAAACGGCTTCTCAAAGCTTATGACGAATGGAAAAAACAAGTACGTGCAACAAGAGAGCAATTAAAAGCAGACATAACAAACTGTCAAATCACTTCACTAATGGACATCTTAGAGAAGGAAAGAGATGGTGTCATAAAGTTGTATATGGAAATTAGGGAAATTATTACTCCCTCCAGTGGCACAAGGCGACTCATAGATGCCTGTGAAGCAGTCACTAGAGACATTATCAAGGTTGCACTTGAAAGAATCTCTGGTATAGATGATTAGGATAGTGATAAAGTGAAAATACGTCTCTGTGAGCTTCTTAATCCAGACTATGCTCAATCCATTTATAGTACTTCAATCACACATTCAAGTAAACACTCTTCTGCCAGTAAATCATGCTCCGCAAGGTCAGTAGTAGCAGGAAAGAGAGCAGAAGCTGCCGCTGAATTAGCAGCCAAAGAAGTGGAGTATGAGGTGTTGTTAGAAGAAGAAAAACAAAGGGAAAAGATTCAACTTTTAGAGGGAAGCCAAAGGAAGGAGCTTGAATCAAAGAAACTTGAGCTGGAGAGATTAAAGGCTGAAAAGGAGTTAAAGGCTGCACGAGCTAGACTAATGAATTATGATCAGGAGATAAAGAGTGAGAGAAGTGTTTATTCTGTTGACTGTAGCAAACTAGCTCATAAGTTCATACCAAAGCCCTCCACATTCACAGGTGATCCAATACATGTCATTGAGTGGAAAGCTTCATTCACTGCTCTCATTGAAAAAAGGAGCATCTCACCTGCTGACAAACTGCACTACTTGAAGAAATACATAGGAGGTCCAGCTCGACAAACGTTTGATGGCATCCTCTACAGAAATGACAGTGAAGCTTACAAGGATGCATGGGCTCAACCAAAGTTTTGGACACCCATGTATTGTTCAGAAAGCGTTCAGAGAAAAGCTAGCAAATTGGCCAAAGATACAAACAAATGACTCTAAAGGATTTAGGGCATTTGCTGATTTCGTTCAAACATGTAATGAGGCTATGCCTTACATTGAAGGCTTAAACATCCTGAACGATTGTGAGGAGAACCAAAAACTTGTTCAGAAATTACCAAATTGGGCAGCTGCAAGGTGGAATCGTCAAGCCACTCAGTTCATGAAAGAAAGTGAAAGATTTCCAAGTTTAAGGCACTTTTCTGAGTTCATGTCTTCTGAAGCAGAGATTGTGTGCAACCCAATCACACCATTTCAAGCTCTCCACTCTCCCGACTTCACTACAGTCACTGCTAAAAGCTACCAAAAGGAAAAAAAGGCCCACCACCAGTGTTCTTCATACGCAGGTGGCAACAGAGACAGAAAACACAAAACAAAGGTCAAATGTTAAACCACCCTGCGTGCATTGTCAAGACAACGGACACAAACTTCATCGTGGAAGAATGGTAATCTGAATAGTCAGCCCCAAGAGTTTCGAATGAAAGTGCATCTCTTCGGTGCCACATCCTCACCAGGATGTGCAAATGATGGATTAAAGCATCTTGCCAAAGAAAATGAGAGACAGTTTCCCCTTGCATCTCAGTTCATAATAAAGGACTTTTATGTGGATGATGGTGTGACCAGCACTGCAAGCATTAAGGAAGCTATTCAGCTCGCTCAGGACGCTCAGACAATCTGTGCATCAGGTGGCCTCAGACTGCACAAGATTGTGAGCAACGACAAAGATGTGTTAGAAAGCATTCCAGCATCTGAACGAGCCTCTCCACAACAAGCACGTGACCTGGCATTTAATGACTCTAAACTTGAAAGAGCGCTAGGCATTCACTGGCACATTGAAACAGACACACTCAGATTTCGTTTTTATCCCAACAACCAACCTGCTACAAGACGGGGCATTCTGTCTATGGTTGCTTCTCTATATGACCCGTTGGGATTCATATAGGGTACCCTCAGGCTGGGATGATCCCCTTCCCACTGAATTAAGGCCAGTTTGGGATAACTGAAATAGGGACTTAGAGAACTTGGAGAGAATCATAATACCACGCTGTTACGTCCCTACAGACTTTGGCCAAATTGTGAGAACAGAGTTGCACCATTTTTTTGATGCAAGCTCATATAGTCAGTGTTCCTATTTGAAACATGTAAACAAAGATGATAAAGTGCATTGTGCTTTAATTGCAGCTAAATCCAGAGTTGCTCCTGTTAAGGTAAAACCAATACCAGTGACTCGAACTGACAGCTGTTGTCGTCTCCGTTATTGCAAGTAACATGTTAAAGGTTGAACTTGGATTGACTCAGATAGATGAGTATTTCTGGACGGACTCTAAGGTAGTTTTGGGCTACATTAATAATGAAGCACGTCGTTTTCATACATTTTTTTCCAACAGAGTTTAAAAAAGATAAGGATCAATAGCTCTCCTCAGCAGTGGAGATATGTCCTTTCAGACCAAAATCCTGCAGACATCGCCTCCAGGGGTTCAAGTGTGATTGAACTCATAGCATCAAACTTGTTCAAAGGGCCACAGTTTTTCTGTGGGAAAAGGAAGTCCCTCCAGCTTCAAACATCGATGTGAATGTACTACTCTGAGATCCAGAGGCAAGAAGGTACACGCACTGAACACCCACAAAACAGAGAACAAAGGTTTGTCAGACAAGTTAACAAAGTTTTCTTCATGGTACAATGCTACTCAAGCCATTGCTCGACTCATTCGCTGTGCCAAGAGAGACAACACAACAAACCACAGTACAGTACAAGAAAGACAAAACGTTAAAGTTAAAGTTGCTCAAGAACGGCAAGGAACTTCCTCAGACAAGCAAACTGTATCAAATGGAAACCTTTCTTGATAGTGATGGACTCCTTAAGGTGGGAGGAAGACTCAGAGAAGCTTCATTCTCTTCCACATTGAAACATCCAGTGATAATTCCAAAGGGTCATCATGTCACTCATCTGATAATATGTCATTTTCACAGTAAAGTTCAGCACCAAGGGAAAGGACTAACAATCAATGAGATCAGATCAAATGGATTTTAGATTCCAGGCATCAACAAAGCTGTGGCAAAATTTATACAGAAATGTGTCAGTTGTCGCAAACTCAGAAGAGGGACAGAGGAACAGAAAATGTCTGATCTTCCAGTACAGCAATTAGATCCATCTCCACCATTCACATTTTGTGGAATGGACTGTTTTGGTCCCTTTCTCACTAAACAGGCTCGCAAAGTTAACAAGCGTTATGGACTTATCTTTACATGCCTTTGTTGCAGAGCAGTGCACATAGAAATGTTAGACGACATGACCACGGATGCCTTCTTAAATGCACTACGCTGTTTTATAGCCATCAGAGGAGCAGTCAGTGAGATAAGGTGTGATCAAGGAAGTAACTTTGTTGGAGCTAGAAATGAGCTGAAAGAAGCATTAATTCAATTTCAATTCAGTTTATTTATATAGCGCCGTTTCACAACAGATGTCATCTCAAGGCACTTTACAAGAAGAGTTATTACAATACAATGTTTAATTTAGAAATTAGAGAACCACAGAAGATTGCGTCGTGTAAATCTCAGCAATCCCTCACACTGAGCAAGCACGAAGCAACAGTGGAAAGGAAAAACTCCCTTTTAACAGGAAGAAACCTCCGGCAGAACCAGGCTCAGCACAAGCGGTCATCTGCCGAGACCGTCTGTGGTTTTAAAACAAGTGGACAGCAATCGTATTACTTCGTTTCTTGCTGAGAAGCAATGCGATTTCAAAATGCACACTCCTCATGCCAGCCATTCAGGAGGTGTGTGGGAACGGCAAATCAGGACAGTTCGAAATGTCCTTCGTTCTACAGCTTCCATATCATCAGGCAGAATAGATGACGCATCATTAAGGACATTCTTTTATGAGGCGATGGCAATTGTTAACAGCAGGCCTCTTACAGTGGCCAACCTATGTGACCCAAATAGTCCAGAGCCTTTGACGCCAAATCACCTGCTTATGATGAAGTCAAAGTCAGCCCTGCCACCTCCAGGTAAATTCATCAAAGAGGACATATATGCACGCAAAAGGTGGAGACAAGTGCAGTACTAACAGAACAGTTTTGGTCACGTTGGAAAAAGGAGTATCTATCGAACATTGCAACAAGACAGAAATGGCACACTCCAAGGAGAAACTTGAAAGTTGGCGATATTGTGATGGAGAAGATGGATGATTTACCCCGTAATGAATGGAGATTAGCACATGTTACGGACACAGTGACTGACAAAGATGGACTTGTAAGAAAGGTAAAGATTCGGTTTGGAGAAAAGAAGTTTGGAAAAGGACAATGTTCCAGTAAATCATCTGCTGTTGAACGCCCAGTGCAGAAACTGGTTTTGCTATTAGAGACTGTTTAACTACTTGCTTAAGCTTAAGGTTAATTCTTTTATGTAAACTATGTGCTTGCTCTCATACAGTGTAATGTTTAAAGGTCAATGTTTACAGGGTCATTGCTTCATTAAGAAATCATTATCACTGAATCTAGTTCCCATTTGAGCTATAATGATTTGGTGGGAGTGTAAATGACTGTATTTTTCTTTATTGTAATGTGGTCTAGAATGGTTATTCTATAGCTAGACAAGTAATGCTTTTATTTTGAAAAGCACGGAGCAACAAAACGCCGTAAATCAGTTGTCGTAAACTACAGCAGCAACGGAAAACGCCAGTGTGGAGAAGGAACGTGTGCTTGATGGTTAAAACACCGTTAAAAGGATACATAGTTACTTTAACTTTAAGATATCAACAGTTATTTAGCACCTGGTTGATGAGGAACAAGGTTGGTATATGAGTGTTGTTTTGTTAATACATTTAGTTCGAAATTTCTGGTAAGGTGTTCTACTAAGTAAACGATCACGGTTTTGTCCACTAGATGGTGCTAATGTGCATCGATAAATGAGATAAATAGATAAATGAGACACGGTAGCAATTCAAAGGTTTACAGGCTTCTGTGTTATTTGTCTAGTAAATCATAGAAAATTGCAAACGTTTATTTTATTTCATAGTTAAATAAGGCAAAAGGTTAAAAGTAACATACTGTTTGAGTTACTAATGGTATTATTTTTATTCTGTATATTTTGTAGCTCTTACGGTGTGTTCACATAAAGGACTCTTAATAAAAGGATTGTGAAGCATCAGTTTGAGAGACCATCTTTTCAACCGGGGATGCTACAGTCACACGAGACCACAAACCAAAACCCGCGAAAATAAGGAGCGAAGAAAACCCATTGAGAAAACCCCTACAAAGCTAGCATGGAGAGCGATGTTGACCACACTCGGTTGGTGCTTGCTGCCATTTTTACCTGTGCCTACTAACTCAAGTTAATGTCTGGAACAGAGAACTAGTTGTTTTTGTAGTTCTTGTTGCAGAGGTGACGTTATGACTTCAGCCAATGAAAGGACTAAGCTGTGCGACACCAGTGTCACTGCCCCAACCGTACACGGACCACCCTGCCCTCATCCCGCAGCTGAAAGCGGACCACCTCCAGCCTGGTACAGTCCTGCTCCATGGGCTGCTTTGATGATGGAAAAGGCCAAAAATGCGGACTGGACGGTGCTGGTCCGACCACTCTGTGAAAACGGAGCATTAGAATGGTTTGATTGTTGTTCAGACAAGCCATGTAAGCCAATTTAATTAAATATTTGTAATCCCACTCCTTAATTTGTATTTAAATTAGCAGATAAACAAGTTTACATGTGTTTGGGATATCTGCAATATCCCCATAGAGTGACTTTAGAAAGAAACATTTTGAAAATATATTGTTGGAAGCTCAAGAAACGACCTCATGTTGTTCTCAGTATCATCATGCGTTAGATCACACTGCATCTTGTTAACACAATTCCCCTGCCCAATTCCTGAAGGGTAGACAGTTGCAAACAACACTGCAACAGCATCCTGTGACCCTGACTCCGAGATTGCCAATCATCAAAGGATTCAGAACCAGACAGAGATAATCGAAAGAAAACCAGCAACGTTAGTTCAACTGTCGACACAGAGCCTGACCACTGACACCTTTGGAACCAGGTCAAGCTGAGTGGCTTCCAAGAGAAAACAATGAAGGGACTGTGGTAGAGCATGCAGCAACACCTAGATCATATGTCATTTAAACAGAAGAGGGACATATGAGGAGAAATCGTACACATCTTAGGCCATTATGTTTAGCATCTGTAAAAACATCAGTTACTACCGCAGAACAAAGTACTCCTGACATACCAATAAATTGTACTCCTACCACACTTAGTAGTAACACAAGTATGGATACAGCAAGTACACCTCATGTAACAGCCTCAAGATGAGTTTCTTGTGCACCTAAACGGGTAGATCTATAGGCACGCTGTAAATATATAAAAAAAGAAAAACATGTGTTTGCTAATGAGTTCTGTAAGTTAAAAGTGCAGTTTCTCTGCAGCTTTGCATTCTCCCGGTAGTTTGTTCCAGATGTGAGGGGCATAGAAACGTACAGCTGCCTCTCCATTTTTTGGTTCTTGTTCTAGGGACGATCAGTAAACTAGAGCTGGAGGACCTGAGATGCTCTGGATGGTTTGTACTGTGATATAAGGAATATTAATACTTTTATATGCTTTACATATATTTGGGTAAACATTTTTATATGTAGTGAAGTAGTAAAAACATATACATATGTAAGGGTCATATACTCAATTAGAATTTTGTGAATCTGTGATTGTGGGAAAACTCAGTGTCTGTAAGCCTGTGAATATTCTCATTCATCCAGGTCATGGTTATCTCAAGGAAATTTCAATCAAACGCAACTGGACTTGGTAATTTGTCTTGGAAGACGTTTCACCTCTTATCCAAGAGGCTTCATCAGTTCATGCTCGCCGCTGACCAGGCTGGGACTGGTCCAACTAACTGGTGTGGAGACTCAGCTATTTAACCTCTTGAACAAGAATCATTATGTCATTGGATCCTTTGTGCTCCATGTCTTAACGACGGTCGTTATGACATGGAGTTATGACATACACGTTATCCCTGTATGACCGTCTCAGAGTCTGGTTGGGCAGGTTGTGTTGTTGTTTGGTGATGGGAGAAGAGAGATCCTCAGGATCAGGTCTCTGCTTTTCGCAGATGATGTGGTCCTGTTGGCTTCATCAGCACTCCCTTTTTTCATTACACACCAGGTTTTGATGATCTGTATATGCTTACAAATAGGACTTTGTTTGGTTCATTTGTATATACCCATATTTATCTAAATATTCAAAGGTGCTGAACTCGCCTAGCAATACCTTTTTGAGATTTTTTTCCTGGTGTAACTAATGAAGTGATAATCAGTTGGGCAAGTCTCTATTAGTACAGTTTGCTCAGTATTTTCCTCTAGCCAAGTTTCTGAGAGAAATAGAGCATGTATATCATGTGTAGTGATGCCATCATTGATTAGGAGAGACTTCCCTGATGGAGATCTTATATGTTGTACAGCAGCGTTAATATTTCTTTACATGATTGAGATATTACTTTTGCATATTTAGATTTCTTTCAGTGAATGAGAGATAATTTTTACAGGGTATTATTTTTAAATGCTGCACTGCTATGTACTGTTGCACTGTTATATGTAATTTTAGTGTGTGAACATTTATTTTTTATAATAACCAGGATTTTACTTTCAAAATGAGAATGACCAAACCCTCCTGCCTGGTGGGTAGTGTGTCTGGTGACACCTTATCATCTTATCAGATGTCTAATATTGTAAGTTGGGGAGTCACATTGTTTAAAACTCCTGGTTGGACGTGGCATTGAAAGCAGGATTCCCTTGTTCACCTGAGTCTGAAGGACATCAGAAAAGTGCCGGAATGGCAAGCCTGTTTTGGAGATAGTGGAGGAAGTTGACGATGGGGGTGTATTGGATCTATTGCTAGTCATTCTGTCAGCTGGTGTGTTAGTTGAATCTGCTTTAATCAGTGATGGGTAAGGTAGTGGCTCAATTGTTTGACCTGGTATGTCAACTGATGTTCCTGCAAAAGCTGAGAAATCAAGGGGGGCTGGAGACATTGTAATCACTGGCTTGGGTTATTCAGTTGTTGTTGGAACTGTTGGTGCTTGCCCAGGGAAGCATTTTCTGTAGAGTTGAATCTGCATGGTCAGCTGGAGTCCCTTTAGAAACTGTTAGAAGTGGAGTTGTTGGGGGGTGGTGTAACTGAGCTGTTTCAGCTGATGTGTTTCTTTACAGAGATGCTGAAACTCTGTGCTTCTTTCGGAGGTCATCAAACGGCGTTTGTTTTACAGCCAGCTGATATGTCTCTGGCGGGCTTATCACTGAAGGTCGCGAGGACGTTATGGTCTCTGTGTATTCCAGCTGGTTGGCGTCCACTGTGTGTCTCGGTTTGAGAACAGCGCGGTGAGTTCACATGAGATAACAGGTTAAAAGATAAAGCCTCTGGCCTTTCATATTAATATGACATTCATTTTTTGTAAACAAATGTCTCCTTTCACAAAAAATCTTTAAATTATTTAGAAATCGAATTGACCTTTCAGCACCGACAGCTTTAACAAACTTGCTGAACAATGTGATCCTGCTAAATTCTTCATCTGAGGGCATTGCTGGAATTGGTCCAGATATGTGAAGTTCTACATTGCGGTTGTTGAAGTTCTGGAGTAAAGCCAAGAAGTCTTTCTTTAGAATTTCCGATTTCTTCAGAGATATGTTAGCAGCTCCAGCATGAACAACAACTCTTTCTAGCTCTGGGTTGTTCTCAAGAAACGATGGAATCCTCTCAGAAAGTTATTTTATTGTCATCTGTGGACAATTAAAGACACTTGTATTGATACATAGCTGTTCAATACCTTTGATCAATCTGTCATGAATAATAGCAAGCGTTTTCCCTCTCTTGCTGTTCTCTGTTCTCTTTGGCTTTTTGTTGCTGTTCACTTTATCTTTGTTTATGTTTCGCCAGCCTTGCTGTGAATCTGCCAGTCTCAGGGACCTGAGAGAGGTTAGCGCTGTGAATCTGTTCTTTAACGGGAGAATCCGAGTTGTTAGTTGTTGGGGTTTCTGTTGACATTCCTTATTTTTCTTCTTGTGTGTCTCTCGTCTGAGTGCTGGCCACTCTTCTGACGAGTGTTTTTTTTTTCCCTATATACGCTTTCTGTTCGGCGGCGTACACTGTGTTGTTGCATCGACCTGCCTGGCTGGTGAAAATCACATGCCACAGGGAGAGTAGTGTTGTTTCTAGGAGTTCAAATATCTGGGGGTCTCGTTCTCGACTGATGGAAAAATGGAGTGGGAGATTAATAGACGGATTGAAAGGGCGTCAGCATTTTATCATAATTTTCCAAATTATGACTGAATTAAAATAGCTTTGACCCTAGATGTAGCTTAAATTAACATGGACACTTTTACGGATAGTTTTATGCTTCTTGTAAATGAAAATGCTACACAAAGAAGATTTAAGATAAAACCTTGTGAAAAGCCCTGGTTCTGCCCAAAGCTGGCAGATCACAATCATGACCGTAACCTGGCTTCATCCAGAGCTAAGAAAACAGGTTGTACGGTGTGGCTTCGTTTCCAATATGGCCGCTGTAAACTGAAGTGGTCTGTGTGTGTGGCCTCTTCATCAGGTTCATGGAATGCACGTGTAAGCTGATTGAAAGCTGTCAACTTACGATCATCTAAGTTGATTGACAGCTGGAAACTTTAGTTCTATTGGCTAAAATAATTTGTCAATGTTTGAATTTCATAGTGGTCATTGGGAGGAAGGCAGAACTAAGGAAGATTAAAAATATTGTGGACACTAGCCTTTTATCATAGCATTGACCCCTAATATAATTTTAAAGATTTATAAAACTTTGAGACACAAATATATTCTCTGGATGGCCATTTTAAGCTAGCTTGTGTTGCAAATTCAGTATAGCAGCTTTATCACTGGTGATCCCTGTGGTTTTAAGAGGTTAAAATAAATAAAAAAAATCAGGCAAATAGTTGCTTATTCTGCATCGACTTCAATTTGGAGTGCAGCTACTGCTTGTTTACATTTCTTTTCCGACATCTTGGCCCTGTCCATCTGTCAGTTTTCAGTGATGTAGCGTATGCTGCATCACGAGTGACGTTGGCTTTAGGCGCATCGTGCTCCTGCTAGACGTCACGCAGTTTGACCAACTTTACTCTGGGGCCGTGCAAGATCTGCAGCTTGCACAGTGTGGCAAGAAGCAGTCTTTTGACAAGTCAGAGAAATGCATAGTGTGATCCTGGCAACAGCATAACATTTATGGACATGAAAATAACCAGACAGCCGGACGGAACTCTAAAAATAAATACATACAGAAAACCAACACACACGGATCAATACCTACTATGGACATCAGAACATCCTACAATACACAAAATGTCAGTCATCAGAACTTTGTATAATCGAGCTAATATGATAACGAAGGAGCAAGACCGTGAAATAGAGGACCAACACATACAACATGCACTAAAAAACTGTGGCTACCCAACTTGGGCACTGAAGAAAGGAAAACAAAAAGTAAACAAAAACAAAAACCATAAACCACGCAAAAGAACGAAAAGTACAAATAAACTGGATCCAAAACTCGTCATAACTGTCCCCTACATTAAAGGAATAACAGAAAAAAATAACAACAGTAATAAAGAAACACAACATCAACACACCAATGAAACCATACATGACAATAAAACAAAAACTGGTACACCCAAAAGACAAAATACCATCAAAAGAAAAATGCGGCGTCATCTACGAAATCCCATGCAAACTGTGCAATAAAACATACATAGGAGAAACTGGACGTCAACTCAACACACGAAAAATAGAACATCAAAAAGAATGTGAAAAAGAAACAAAACAAAGACATACAAGAGCAACAAAACAATAAGCAGAAACTACAATAAAAAAATCAGCCATAACGGACCACTGCACAAGAGAAAACCATATCATGGACTGGGACAATACAAGGATCGTCAACACAGAACAACAAAAATCTAAAAGATGGATTAAAGAAGCAATAGAAATAAGGATTGATGGAGTCTACTCATTAGATCACAGCTGGGACTGCATCATCACCATGGAAGAAGCAGGCAGCTGGCGGCGACATCGTCCCCTGCTGCCCACACATAAACGGAGGCAACAACACCATCAATGATGACAGCTCTGATGAAGGCGGAAGTGTGACGCCGAAACATGTCAGCCGAAGGTAATACTCCTCCCTACCAATCTGAGTTACGCAAGAATTCTAAACAAGATGTTAACATTACACTCAGAAAGAACATACCTAAGAGTGGACTATCCATACTTGCCAACCCTCCAAGTTTTCCTGTGATAGTCCTGAATTTTAGTGCCCGAAAATCTCAGAGGCCGCAAATTCTCCCGAATTTATCCCAATATAGGTGTTGCATATCATGTACACTCCCTGTTTTTTATGTGAGAGAGATCAAGAATAAAACATTTTACATTTTAAATACATGTTATAGTTTCTTTATTCCAGACATGAAAATCCATCACATTTTGGTGAAATTTTTCCGTTTTGAATCCAAAATAGGTCACCTACGTGATTCGTATGTCTATGAGGAAAGAAATCAGTGGTAAACAGTGATGCACGGCACAGCAGCAAGTTTTCAGCAGGCTTTATGTGACTGACAGAAGTTGTGGTTTCAATCGTTTAAATTATTTAGGATTGAACTGTTTCGACCCTTCTCAAGTCTAGTTTCCTTTTATTTCAGAGGCGTGATGGTGACTTCAGCAGTGGATCAAGGCTGGTCGTGCTTTTCGTGTGGCAGAAACCAACGTTACAGCGCCAAAATCGACAGACTCAATGCTGCGCTGCGACCAAACTAAGAAAAAAATACTTTCTGACTCTCTTCTGATACAAAGACTCCTAGATGCTTTTAGAATTAATAAGTAGTGATTATTCCTTTCTTCAGTGCTGAAGAGCAGGGGTGTATCCAGGAGGTTAATAAAGAGGGACTAAAAGGGTCCAGGATGGGACTGTAGCACCAAAATAAAATCTGAGATGTTCTTGCTGTAGAGACACAATCTGAGCTGGTCACATATTGAGTTTTAAATTACATTTAAAGTCACTTTATTTTAAGGTTTAAATTCAAATCACAAATAAAAACATTGAAACTATTTCCCAAAAAGGTTTTTCACCAAAAATTGGAGGGACTGTTTAATTTCTTAACTTGCATTATTGCGGTGGACAGTTATTTTGTCAACAACAAAAATATACTTCAAAGTATTTCATTTTTCTATTTTTTAATGACCCCCACAGCCCTAATTCTGAGGTCTCAAGGTTGGCAAGTATGTGTCAGAAGGTGAAGGTCAGACCCAGATGCGAGACAGGCTTAAACAGACTGTTTCCCATATTTTAATGTAGAAATAAATAGAAATCCAAAAACGCATGGAACGTGGAACCACACGAGGGTAGATTAGATAAGGAACTGGCGAAAGGAGTGGGAAAAGAAAGGCTATATAAAGGGCAGGACAACACAGGGAAGACTAATTAGACACGTGACTTCAATTAAACAAACGAGGAAACAGGCTGACTGACACAGAGAAAAGGGAGAAACAAACAGAGAGGAGGAGATGCAGACAAAGACTGAGACACATCATTACAGTATGGTCCTATCATCTGTGTAAGACGTGGCCTATTTGGTGCAGAGAAGACTACTGGGACGGCTAGAGTGCTAAAATTAATGTAATAAAGTCTGTGTAACTACACGACTACACAACTCTGGATTAGACCGTTATATAGTCAAATATGTTCAAGTTTTTAAATTAAGCATTTGTTACTTGAATATGTATAGATCATAAAGTGCAAATACTATACTGCAGAATTAACACTAACTTACACTGTGTAGTAACATTCTTGACTATCTTTGCTCATCCAATCTCATAAACCTTGTCTTAAAATGTATTTTTTTAAACCAAGATTAATGGCCAATATAGCCTCTGCACACTGATAAGCCTCCATTAACAGGATTGTCTGTTTACCAATTTCTTTGCACCAACAACCATAGCCTCCACATCATGTTCGGAGAAGTATTATTTTTTTCTCCACTGTAAGTCTCCCATTTAAGAACTTCCTAAACGTTCTGAGATGGCTTCAGTTCAGCTGAAGGGGGGCATGTATTTTTTTCAAGTTTGACCATTCATAGTTTTGATGCCCTTAATAGAGAATCTACAATATATATATGTTGTGGAATTATCAATAAAAAGTAATTAATTAATTGATAATTGTTATGATCTATCTGGTGATGCTGAGAATATTAACTAATAATTGTAGATTAGTAGTTAATCATCCTTTAAATAATTTAATCGGGGCACCATCTAGCCTCTGGCCTAGAAACAAGATAATATATATAATCAAAAGGGGATTATCAACCAATAATCTCACTTATAATGATTAATTATAAGGGATTACACCAGAAAGATCCTATCTGAAGGAAGTGAATTCTTGCAGTAATTCACACACACACACACTCAGAATAAAAGAAACTAGGGATCTGATTCAATTTAACCAATTTATTCTGAAAGCACAACTAATATAAAAACACTACTTAGACTAAACGGTTATGTTAAGACTACCGGTGCCTAAGCAATATGGCAACCAGCGATGACATCCTTTAGGGCCGTCACGGGGCGCCTCCTACTGATGTCGTACTCAGCCCCTCGCGTGTACGCGAGGAGGCGGTGTATGACGCGAACGCGCAGCTCTTTGGATAAGGACAGGGGGCATGTTGTATGATCCCGTTATGACTTATTGTTTAATTTGAAGCAAGAGGCCTGCGGTTCCTTCCTAACAAAGAAATCTCGTGGCTTTTATCAGTGAGTTAGCTTCTGCTAATACAGGCTATGGTTGGGAAATATGGAAGAAAATGGGTTTCAAAATGTCCTTTGCGTGCTGCGCGTTCCTGGCAGGCACTCCAAGGATGCTGTTGCCTGTGACAACAACGCTCACTATCAGCTAACGGAGAAGAACCAAAAATCTACAGACTAACAATTCTGCTCACTAATAAAAGACAAAAACATACAGGAAACACACAATCGAAATACAAAAACTCACAAATTTACCCGTAAGCAAAAACACAGCACAGAGGATTCACAGAGCACTCGAGGGAGGCAGCTCTTCACATAAATGATTATGCATGCATATCATTATAAATAAACTTTTTAACTCATCCACCCAGGTTGAGAATAAATTGAAACAATCTTTCTTTAAAGAGGAAGCTTCAAGGTGTAGAAAAAAGTCGGGAGGCAAGATGCTTGGCTCATCAGCCGCGTGGAGAAAAAAACAAAAATAGGAGAATTCGGCGAATCGAGGAATTCAGCGGATCAAAAAGGGATAGTTTGGGAGCCAGCCAAACTATTGGGAAAACTTGGTTGCAGGGAGCAAGAACAAAATCCAGAACACATGTTAGGAAAAGGGCCTCTCCTTACAGTTCGAAGAACTGCCGGCACCCACCAGGGCGAGTTTGGAAGAGAGAGAGGAGATGGCAATTCTTGAGATTTAAACCCACCGGGTTGGCACCTTTCTTCCCTCCAATCGGTGCAGTCTCCATTCACGCCGCAGAGAACTGCAGTGAGTTTGATGGAATGGCGCTTCTGACCAACCAGCACGACAGATTCTTCCAGCGCTCAGCTGGGGAGGGAGAAGAGAAATGCGCATATATATATATATATGTCAAAATACATAAATATATTGAAAATGATCAGAATGAAGTATCACCTTCAGGAGATTCTAGCAGATGACAACACCATCATTATCTGCAGCCTGCAGTGATCTGATCCCTCTGTCCCCAGTTTAAACTATGCTTATGTTTATATCATACTTCCCCGCAGGCACCCCATAAAATAGATGCGTAGCCTAAATTATCTCCAGTAGCTGGGATCAAACTACTGCCTTGTGGCATGCAAATCCGATGTGTAAACCACTCTGCCAAAACAGCAACTTAGGTATGTGAACCAACCAGGGGAAATTATAAAACTGACAGTCCCACAGACGATAATGCTTGCATATAACCGAGGTTAGGGATTCGTAGTCTGTGCACAAGGTTTAGAAAACCGAGGGTACTCTTTAAAATGTATTTCTGCAGCTGTCCCCAAGTATCTTCTCAATATAATCTATAAAAGGATACATAAATAAAGATATAAGTATTAGCAAGGGGTAAGTGACACATAATTAGATACGTCTGCCTAATAATGCAATAGAAATGTGAAAAGTACCATATTTGAATATGTCGACGACACTGTAAATAGGTGTAAATTAAATAAAATGTCTCACTTAAAAAGTCACTGTTTAAATAACATCTTATATTTTGCAGGTGCAATGTCTTATTTGTAACCAACAACTGGCTTACAATAACAACACCATCACTTTCGTGCCAAACATGACACTTCTGCTTGAGCTGCAGCCAGCAGTCAGGGTAAATAGCTACTTCTCCACTTGCACGTCACTATGTATGTGTTTTTATGTCACATTATTGTTGTATTAATTTGTTTTTGTTGTATTGTAGACAGCAGAAAGGACAACATTGACGAAGCCCTGGTGAATATGATTGTTAAAATGTACAGCCATTTAGTATTATGGATGACAAAGGATTCAGATCCTTTGTCAGCCTTTTAGATCCCAAATTTGTCCTTCCATCACACCAGGCACTGAAGAGCATGGCTGATGCCAAATATAAGAGGGAGAAAGAGAAGGCCAAGGAGATCATTCAGAAAGTACATGCAGTTAGTCTGACATCTGACAATCTATTCACTTGGATGCAAACCTTGCTTTTACCTGCCATTTCATTGATGAAAGTGACGAGTTAATTTCAATGTTACTGACTGTCGAGAAGTTTCCAGAGAAACATACAGCAGCTAACATAGCTAAAAATTGTACTACTGTGATAGAAGAATGGAGCATTAGTCCAATATTATGTGCCTTGTGACTGATGGTGCTGCAAACATGCTGGCATGTGCAAATAATTTGGACGTGAGGCACAGTCACTGTATTGCACATGTGCTGAATCTAGTAGTCAGGAAGGCAGTAGATTTGACCCCTTGTCTTGAGGACATGAGGGGCAGGACCAAGAAGATTGCTGCCTATTTTAGGACCAGTACTTTGGTCAGAAAGACTGCTTTTCCTACAGAGGCAGACGGAGGCACCTGTGAATAAATTGATTCAGGAGGTGGACACAAGACGAAACAGCACCTTCAATATGTTGCCCAGGTTTTATGAGCAGCGTAAAACAGTAGGTGCAGCTTTGGTGTCCCTACATAAGGATGTGGCTCCCCTGACCTCTGCAGAATACGATGTCGTCTCCTAATGCCTTGAGGTATTGTTATCCTTGAAAGAGGCAATTGTAGAGCTGTCTGCTGAGAAGTCTGTGGCAGGGTCAAAAATCATACCATTAATTTGTATGCTGAGGCACAGTATCACCTCAAAGCAGAGGCAGGTCAGGTGTGTAGTGGCTACCAAACTGTGCTGTAACATTTTACAGCTGATGAATGACAAACTCAGCCACTACGAGACAGCTAGCCAACATTCTCTAGCCACTCTTCTGGACCCCAGATTCAAGGTGATGGGGTTTCGTAATGCTACAAATTCAGAGAATGCGGAAAAGAGACTGACTGCAAAATGTGCCACTCTGGTGCAAAAAATTTATTAAGATTTATTAAGATAAAAATTAATTTATAATAAAAAATGTATAAGTACTGGCCAGGGAAGTTTTGTGCATCCCAGCATCCTCTGTTCCCTGTGAAAGGTTTTTTTGAAAAGCTGGTGAAGTTGTCAGTAAAAAAAAGAAAGGCTCAGCCCTACAACTGTTGAACAAATTATGTTTTTGAATAAAAATGACATATGATCCCCATATTGTCACCAAGCACAACCACCTGTTCACAAGTACCCCCACCAAAATCATCCTCACCAAGTCCAAAATATATGTCCTTCCCACCATGAAAGCACTTTAAAATCTACATAAATAAGTCAACAAGACTCCACTATACAAAATCTTCTCTTACACTGGCATACACTGTTCAAAAGTACATATTGCCAACTGAACAAACACCAAAGCAAACACTGATAAATTGTCCTACTAAATAACATTCCTGACTTAAAATGTAGGCCATTTATAAGTCAGTTCGGCACCACAATAGTGAGCTTTATTAGATAGGACACAATCTTGCTCAACTATACATTTTCATTTTTGAAATATATGAAGATATTTATATTTAATAATGAACTAAATCATTCACAGCAAGAAGAGTGATTTTATTAAATTGAATGTAATGTTAAAATGAAAAATGATTATTATATAGGGATACTTTTAAATGCTTTATTTGTCCATAAAGTTAAATCCACTGTTCATCTTCAACAGTGGCTGGAAACAATACAGTGAAATACAAACATTTACCAGCAGATGTCCTTGTAGAGTTCTGAAGCATCAATGCAATGAACCTTTTTTCAATGCAATTGGATTGAAAGCTTCGTTGGTTCAAAAGGCTTCACATCCCCAACACTAGTCCACAGCGCAAAGAGAATGCAGCAATAGGCAACTTTAATTTGACATATTTTTACATTTATTTTGAGGTCTGTCTGTAGGGAGACACGTTTATTCAGACTTACTCACTCTGAACCCACGTCAGCAAGTGAAATAAGATGGTCACCACTACCTAATGGTCTATTACAGATTTCATTTATTGTATAAACTCTGTGGTGTAAATTGGCAAAACACAAAAAATGAATTAATTAAACCAGGACAAAGGATTGGCTTTCTATGTCTCAAGTTTATTAAGCAGGGCAATTTTATTTGTGTAGCACAATTTCAAGTGTAACACACACAACATTATATTAGAACATTACTCAAAGGCACCTCTAAAAAGTTTTTTATCATTGATTTAAAAGAGCTTAACAATTAAGCAGCTTTTTAGTCATCTGGAAGTTTGTTTCAGATTTGAGGAGCATAGAAACTGAAAGCTGCTTTACCATGTTTGGTTCTGATTCTAGGGGTGATTAGCAGACTAGAGTTGGAGGACCCGAGTGGTCAGGCAGTTTGGTATAGTGACAACAGATCTTCAACATACTTTGATACTAAGCCATTTATAACTAATTTTATAACAGTAGTATTTTTGAAGTCTGTTCTATGAGCTACAGAGACCCAGTGTAAGGACTTTAAAACTGGGGTGATGTGTTTTACTTCCCAAGTTATATTAAGGATGGGAGCAGCAGCGTTGTGGATAAGCTGCACCTGTCTGAATTCTTTTGGCCCCGGAAGAGAACAAAGGAGCACTTCTAAAATGCTCTGACCTTCAAGGGGAGTAGTAATAACAAGGAATAACAAAACATTCTTTTATGACGGAATTTTTGGGCAGATAATGCCTTATTACAGGCGGCAAATCTCCTCCCCACACTGACTCCCATTGTATGATCGTGACTGGATATAACCTTCTCCCGAACGACTCCAAGTGGCTCAAAACTTGTCTAGTTCACGTGAAAATAATTTTACCTGATGTAAAAGATGTGTTTATCTACCAATAAAGGATCTTTTTTTTGTAGCATTGTTTTTATTGCTAGTTTTTGGGTGTGAGTAAAAAGCCTAGTTTCCACTTAGCTGGACAGTGTGGTTTAAACCCGGTCTGCTATTTTATCATCTGGCATATCCAGTTTAATGTGTCCACCCCAAACTGAACCATCACACTTCCATACTAGTGCAACAACAATTAAGACACAAAGGAACATAACAAATAAATCAAGACACCAGCTACGGGCCAGTTGTAAGGAAAAAGACAAAAAGGTGGAACGGACCGAGCTTCACTCAGTGAAAATGAGGTTAAGATGTTGCAAGACCTGCAAAAAACACGAACGAGACTTTGAGTCTTCTAGCCTGGTCAACTCACTAGCTGTATAGGAATGCACAAGACTCTTGAAGTGTCACGTGTCGGTTAAAAGGGAATGTTCAGGGGGGGTTTCAACGTGGACCTTATTTTTAGCAAATATTAAATTCATTTACTCACCCAGACTAGCTTGGAGCTATTTGGAGCAGTTCAGCAGGAGTTTATATGGAGTCGCGATCAGCGTATGTCCATATAATGGGATATATTCTCTGCCCCAAAATGCCTTCATTAACCATTTAACCAGCTGCGGAAGACTAGTGCCTTCATGACTCCCTCAAGAAGAAGCAGTGTATGTTCCTGTGTTTCCAAGGTGTGGGTTACAATGGGAGCCTGAACAAAGGGGGTTGTCAAACTTGATAAAAGAGACTCAGAATTCCCTCTCCCCAGCCACTTGGGAGGAATCGCGAGGAGTTCCCAGGCCATTCGAGAGACATAATCACTCCAGCACGTCCCAGGTCTTCCTCTGGGTCTCATCCTGGTAGGACGTGCCCGGAACACCTCACTAGCCTGCTGTCCAGGAAGAATCCTGACCACATGCACGAGCCACCTCAAATGACTCTGCTCGATGTGGAGGAGCAGTGGCTCTACTCCAATCCCTCCCGGATTACCAAGCTTCTCACCCTATCTCTAAGGGAGAGCCCAGACACCCTGCGGAGGACACTCATTTCAGCCGCTTGTATCTGTGATCTTGTTCTTTCGGTCACTACCCAAAGTCTGTGACCATAGATGAGGATAGGAATGTAGATCGACCGGTAAATCGAGACCTTTGGACTTTCTGCCCAGCTCTCTCTTCTTCACCACAGACCTGTATAGCACCCACAGACGCCTGTAACTGCAGACGTCTTACAATCCGCCTATCGATCTCCGTCTCCATTTTTCCTGAATTCATGAACAAAAACTCCTCCATTTGGGGCAGGATCTTGTCCCCGACATGGAGGAGACACCCTACCCTTTTCCAGCTCAAGACCATCGTCTTGGATTTGGAGATGCCGATTCTCATCCCAGCCACATCACACTTGGCACTCCAGTGAAAGCTGTAGATCGCATAACGATGAAGCTAACAGGAACAAATCATCTGTAAATAGCAGAGACCCAATCCTGACCCCCGAAATGGTTCCCTTCATCACCTCGGCTAGGCTGTGCCTAGAAATCAATAAAAGTTATGAACTGAATCAGTGAAAGGGGCAAACTTGGAGGAGTCCTGCTCTCACCGACTTTCAGCTGGCAACGTGAACCGAGCTTTGACACATGTTATACGAGGAACTACAGCCTGTATCAAAGGGGCCCTGTATTCCATACTTCCGCAAAACCCATGTAGACCGGTTGGGTGAACTCCCATGCAACCTCAAAGACGAAAACAACATTGTTCCTCCTGGATCCGAGGTTCGACTATCCATCAGACCCTCTTCTCTAGGACCACTGAGTAGACCTTGCCAGGGAGGCTAAGAAGTGTTATTCCCCCTGTAGTTGAAACACACTCTGTGGTTCCCCTGGTCCACCACCTTTGTCCGGAAATCCCAGAGAACTGCCCCCAATGCCCACACAATATTTCAGATCCTTGTTAACCAACACAGCCCCACAACATCCAGAGCATTAAGGAACTCCAGGTGAATCTCATTCTACTCCAAAACTTTGCAACCGAGGAGCATTTTAAAAACCTTAGTGCACATTACGATATGAGAGTAAAATGTAAAAGCTGGTCAATACAGCAAAAAGCTACCTCTTCAGTCTCTGGTTGTTGTAAAAACCCATATATATATATATATATATATATATATATATATATAATAATTATAGATAGATAGATAAATAGCTAATATGATATGTGCTTTATTAGAAAAATATTTCATACAGGGGGATCCATGTAAAAAGATGAGAAAGAGGCCTGTGTACTACTGCACTACTGTGGATGAGTTGCGGGGGTTTTCTTTGTGTTTTTGGGGCACCTACTGCAAAAAATATTAAGATAAAAAATATTAAGATGATTAAAATTAAAGATAAGATCAGAGCGCAAAGTTGAATAAAACTCGTATTTTTAAAGCAAGGGGACAGATACTTACACCTCAACATTTATTTTGCACCTGACCCCTGTCGGGCTCCATTCAGGGATTGTTGAGTGTTTTCATCCTTATATTCCTCTCGTCAGTCAAAATTGCGCTGTGCTGTCATCAATTTTCTATGGTGTTCGCCTATGGTGCCTTGGTGGTCGTACCATCTAAAGAGAAGTACAGGGGTTGCAGAATTCATATGAAGCGAAATATTACTCTGACACACTAGCAGGAAGAACAAAAACAAAAACAAAACTAATTCCACCCCCCCCCCCCTGATATTTTCTGCGTTCTACCTATCATATGATGTTTTTTTTATTTTATTTAACAGAATGCACACAGTTCAGGGAACTGAATCATTACAAAACAAAGTTCTAAGGAAAGTATCTGAGCATAATCTCAGATCTGGACTCTACCCTGTGCATATTGCTTTCCGATAGCTCAGATGACAGCATCGTTGAAGTTATGGAGGCTTTGGAGCGCATAACAGTGCTGGACAGAGATGGGCACTGATGGAGAAGGAGCGCAAATTTCAGATCAAGTCTGCAGTGGGCCCGCAGTGTGCAGATTCCACCTCATTAGCAGGTGTGCAGTTCTTGCCAGGACCAGGAGAAAGTTGTGTCTGATTTCAGACAATATGAAGGGAAATCTTCACATCTATTTAATACACCTATTTATCTTCTAGACGAGGGATAGCAAGATTGGGATTTTTTGTTTAGCTTGTTCGAATAAATTAATTACAATGAATTAGAATAGAAAGTTATTGAATGTGTGAATTTTATATTCTTTTTTTCTGTGTCCTGTCTGGTTTGCTCCTCAGAATTGGTGTCTGAGTACCAAAAACAAGCCCTACAGATTAACTTTTTCAAGCAGAGCATTAGAGCTTTGCTATATTACTCTACTTGTTATATATTTGTGAGAAATCTTTATTAATAAATACTGTGGGCTTCATTTCTTGAAGTTATGGATATGAATTCGAGAAAACAAAAGAAAAGAAAGAAAGAAGATAAAAAAGAGAAACAGGACAGGTAGGAGTGTGAATTGACGATACAAGATAGGGAGGTAAACAAAAAACACAAGAAAACGTCCCAGTCCTCCACCTCTGTTGGATGGTAGAGAAGTGGGAAAAACAAACAAAAACAACCAATAGAACAGAACAACATTAACAAAACAGATCAAGTAATATGAACTAAGAACTACACATTCACAACACACACAAAAATGATTAATAAATGCAATACCAATGTCACTGGAAAGCTCCTGGAACCAACTATCTGTTGATGATAACCTCAGCACGGAGGCCTCAGTCCTCAATATGGCTGTCCCCGGTCCCAGTCCTATTCTGGTGGACCTTTGCCAAATGTCTTCCCTTACAAATGTACCGTCCACTGTCAAATAACGCCCGCTGTGGGCCACAAAAACATTTAAAAAAATATTTATAAAAATAGATGACAATCATTTTTGACCCCATCTGACAGTCAAAAAGATGGAAAATAAAAAAGTGACAAGCGCAACTTTTTCTGAAAATAAAACATCTTTAAAGATGTAGTTATTGTATTCTTTCAGTATGCGGGTCTCGGCTTGAGTCGCAGGTTGTAAATCAAGGGGTCAGTTATGGGTCTGGATTTATTAAATAAACATAAATAAACAAAATAAACAGAAACAAACATGGATAGTGTGTTCAGTGTCATCTTTATTGGTGCAGGTGACTGCTGCAGGATGATAGTCTGTCTTTGTCCGTGACATAGAGGAAGGATTTTATGCGACGTGAACATTCAGACTGAAGTCACTTTCGAAAACATCGGATTTGTATAGGATTTAGTGAATTGGGTTGCATTTGAAAAATTTTGATTTGTGCTGCTCAGACTGTCATAAAATGATAAGTAGGAACTATAGGAACAAATGTCAAAGTAAAAATTCAAATAAACCACATCAATTAGCTGAGTTAATTAAACACCATGAGCAACAAAGGACAGCAATTTTGTCCTCATTTAACAGTGAGCAAGAATTCAGTAAGATTAGTTACTTTTACAGTGAAAGTTATAGTTAAAAGTAATTCTCTGGAAAAGCAATAATAAACAAATGATTGTCCCTAAACTGTTGGAAATTCAAAGTTAGCAGAGAATGCTAGGTTAAAAATTGCACATAATTAGCATACTTAATACTCTCTTCCAGATATCAAGTTTCATAGAAACAAGAAATAACAGCACAAAAATAGAAATGAGAGAATTACTTACATTGGTCAATAATGAATGACTCCAAACTGGTTTAAAGCAGCTACACAATCAACCACCTTCCCATTTGCCATGCTTAAATTCCATGTATTTTCTTACCAATAGGTGGTGACTCTGAACCAGAAAATCAATGTAATTAATGCTAATAAATAGTATATTAAGTGAACTATTAATACATTCAGGAATGGGATCTGCAGACCCAGCTCTGTAGAAACCTTCATAACAACTACAGTTAAAGTCCTTCTGATTGACTGTCAGTGATGAAAGCATCAACCCAGCCTCTTCTTGAGAAATTTGTGCATTCATGAGCATAATTGGATGGCATGTTCTCTGGAAGAGTGTGAGAAAGCTTAAAGCACAGCGAACTTGCATTTCCTACGAAGCTGCATTATGAATACCTGCAATGCTATTAGTAATGGAGAGTGCTGGAGGCCCACGAGAAAAAAACAGAGTGAGAAATATGAAGAGAACTTATTGATATTTGCGCCCAGACATTTATAAATCATCTACACTAGGCTGTTGTGATGCTTTTCTCTACCAGGGATAGGGAAGCTGGTCAGAGTTAATGAATGGAGCTAAATACAGAAAAATCCTAGAAGAAGATGTGAGTGGAGTCAGCAAAAAGTGTGAAAATTAATTAGCATAATTGGACGGCATGTTCTCAGGATGAGAGTGAGAAAGAATACATACCACTGAACTTGCATTTCCTGCGAAACTGAATTGTGAATGCTATATTTTCTAATTGTGTAGCCAATTTCTTAGAAGGGAAATACTTTTTAAAAATCTTTTAACCATTTATTATTTTTATTTACTTACCCAGACAAGTTTGGAGCCAATTGGAGTCCTTTGGGAGAAGTCATATCCAGCTGCGATATATCCATATAATGGGAGTCAATCAGGGTTAGGAGATTTGTCACCTGTAATAAGGCATTATTTCCCTCAAATTCCTTCATTCAACCAATGTTTTGTTACTAATCGTTAGCACTACTTCCCTCAGTGTTCAGAACATCTCTGAAGTCCTTATTCTGTTTGGTTGTGTTTTACAGGCTTATAATACAATGACGTCACTGCTATACTCCTGGTTGCAGTCTGAGCAGGACTTTCACTCTGTGCTCTACAGCGGTAGTTTAGACAGAACTTGCTACTGCAGACATAAACATGGTTCACGTTAGCGTGTTTCCAAATTGCAGAATGAGCAATTGGACTAAGTTCAGCTTCCATGGGCTCCCTTCGGGCAAACTATGCGGACTACAGCTGCAATGGCGGACAGCTGCAATGTAATGGAAATCACTGGTGAGGTTAAGTTGGAACAGCGTAGTGTGTTCCTGATAGTAGGCTTTCTTACTCTGGTCCCAGCTCTCTGCAGGTCATTCACTAGGTCCCCCCTCCATGTGGTTTTGTTCGTGGTCTTATATCGTCCACCAGGCCCTTATTCTCAATTTTTAGATCAGGTATCAGCTTTTCTATCTGACTTAGTTTAAAAAACTGATAAAGTTATTATAGTTGGAGACTTCAATATTCATGTTCATAGTGAAAGTGATAGTCTAAATACAGCTTTTAACATGATCTTAGACTTAATAGGCTTTGCTCAAAATGTGCAGGAACCAACCCATTCTTGTCACCACACTTTAGATCTTGTACTGACTTATGGCATTGACTGTGAAGAAATAACAGTCTTTCCACATAACCCTATCCTGTCTGATCATTTTCTGATCACTTATAAAGTCACTCTGACCATATCAAACCTGAAAGAAAACTTCATTATACCAGAACGTTATCAGACAACGCTGTAGCAAGTTTTAAAGAGTTCTTCTAACTTTAGTTTCCTCAGTATATAAAAGTACAATAGAAAATATTGATTTAACTCCTGACCCCTCACAACTTGACATTTTAGTTCCTAGCGTTAAGTCCTCCCTGCGTCTGGCAATAGAGAAAGTTTGAAAAGAAAGGTGGCTAGCCATAGAGGATTAGCTCCCTTGTTTAATTTAGAGCTACCCTGAAGCAGACTGTTAGAAAACTAGAGAGAAAATGGCGCTCAACGCATTTAAAGGATTCTTATTAGTGTGGAAAAATAGTCTACTGCTTTACAAAAAGAGTCTTCAAACAGCCAGAACCGCATATTTTTCATCTTTAACCGAGAAGAATAAAAATAATCTTAGGTTTCTTTTTAAAACAGTTGCCAAACTCACACAGGTTCAAAGCTCTGTCGAGCCAACCATTCCCCAAGCTCTTAGTAGTGATGACTTCATGAAATTTTTTATAAATAAAATAGACTCTATAAAAAATAAGATAAATGGGAACCTTCCCAATATGCTTGCTTCTTCCTTACTTAGTGAGGCAGCATCAAAAAACTAGTCCATGCTTTTATTACTTCAAGGCTGGATTACTGTAACTCTTTATTATCAGGTAGTCCACAGAATACAATTAAAAGTCGTCAGTTAGTCCAAAATGCTGCTGCAATGGTTCTAATGAATAAAAGAAGAAGAGATCACAGTTCCCCTGTTTTAGCTTCTCTTCACTGGCTCCCAGTAAAATCTAGAATTGAATTCAAGATCCTCCTTCTGACATATAAAGCTCTTAATAATCTAGCTCCATCCTACATAAGAGACGTGATTTTTCTATATGTACCTAACAGAGCCCTTCGCTCTCAGACTGCAGGTTTACTGGTAGTTCCTAGGATTTTTAAAAGTAGAATGGGTGGCAGATCTTTCAGTTATCAGGCTCCCCTCCTATGGAACCAGCTCCCAGGGCTGGTTTGTGAAGCAGACAACTTGTCTATCTTTAAAACTAAGCTTAAAACCTTCCTCTATGACAAAGCTTACAGTTAGAGACAGGTTAGACAGGATGTGCTGACAATTCAAGCGCTAACCTGTTTTCTCTTAGTTTTTTAAAACGGTAGGTGCTCCTGACCCGCCCTGCTTGACGACCCTGAGTAAGATGGCATTCCAGAGGAGGAACGTTCTCCATGTCCTGCTACCAACTTCTGCTTCTGCATCAGTTCTGTTGCTCTTTCTGTCTCTCTGCTGCCTTTACCAAACCCCAGACGGTCTCGGCAGATGACCGCTTATGCTGAGCCTGGTTCTGCTGGAGGTTTCTTCCTGTTAAAAGGGAGTTTTTCCTCTCCACTGTCGCTTCATGCTTGCTCAGTGTGATGGATTGATGAGAAGTCACGACGCAATCTTCTGTGGTTCTCTAATTCCTAAATCAAACATTGTATTATAATAACTCTATTTGTAAAGTGCCTTGAGATGACATTTGTTGTGAAATGGCGCTATATAAATAAACTGAATAGAAAATTGAATTATTGGATACTTAAACTGTAACATGGAGCACGTATGTTCGTTACTGCAGCAACGGAACGGCAGCCGAACCAGATCGTTTCTAGCTCAAAAGCTCTGCCCTCCAAGGTGTTGCTCAGGCAGAATACAGGTTAAATTACTGCCTTCTTCTGCGAGTGCCATCTGTACATTTTAAATGTCGTGGGGAAAAACACTTCTCTGTGTACGCTCCAAAATTATGGTATGAGCTGCCACTTGAGATACGGCTGTTTACTTCACTTCCTGTTTTTAAATTTCAATTAAAAAGAATAAGCGGTTTAGAAAATGGATGGATGGAAGGAAATTGCGCTTTAGTTGACTTCTGGCATTTGTAAAGCACACTATAAATAAAATGGTATGGTATTTATTTATTTAACCTATTTAGTTTATTTATTTTCAGCTGTTTCCGGTTACTGTAAAAGATAAGCACACTAAAGCTTTTTAAAAATGGATCAGACTGTTTTTGGTTAACACTTTCAAATGAACTTGTCTTTTTGCCAGACTGGTTTTGGGAATGAAACCAGACATCTGCAGTTGCTCAAACAGGTGCAAAGCTTATTGTTCAACTTAAAAAAATGTGCTTTGTCTGTTTTGTAAGAGAACATAATAATTTGTTTGTTCATGTTCAAAAACAAACAAAACGTTTTTGTGTGCAGCAGGGTTTGAAGACTTCAAAGGAAGTTTTTTTTAGGTTTAAGGCACTTTAAATGCAATTTTCTAAAACCAGTTATTTTGTGAAATGGGGGCTTTGATTTATTTTACCGTCCCTAAAATGGCTTATGAACAAAAGTAATTCATATTTGTTTCCAAAAGTTAGGAGGTGAGATGCAATAACAGCACTAGCGTTTATGTCTCATGCTTGTTGTCTTAACAACCTAAATCATGCTAATAAATACTACATTAGGTGAACTACTAATACATTCAGGAATGTGGTCTGCAGACCAAGCTCTGTAGAAACCTTCATAACAACTACAGTTAAAGTCCTTCTGATTGACTGTCAGTGACAAAGGCATTAACCCAGCCTCTTCTTGAGAAGTTTTTGCATTCATTAGCATAATTGGATGGCATGTTCTCTGGAAGAGTGTGAGAAAGCTTAAAGCACAGCGAACTTGCATTTCCCACAAAGCTGCATTATGAATACCTGTAATGTTATTAGTCATTGAGAGTGCTGGAGGCCCATGAGTAAAACAAAACAAAGTGAGGAACATGTAGATTATTAACTGATATTTGCTCCCAGATAACTATCAATCACATCTACATTAGATGATATCCAAACAGTGCCCAGACCAACATCAGGCTGTGGTGATGCTTTTCTCCACCAGGGATAGGGAAGCTTGTCAGAGTTAATTGGAGTTTGAATACAGCTAAATACAGAGAAATCCTGGAAGAAGATGTTTTAGAGGTAGCAAAAGGTGTGAAACTTAATGAGTATAACTGGACGCCATGTTCTGAGGAAGAGGGTGAGAAAGCAGAAATCTCAGTGAACTTGCATTTCCTGTGAAACTGAATTGTGAATGCTATATTTTTTGATTGGGTAGCCAGTTTTTAAACTTTTTAAAAACAATTGTAAAGGAAAAAAAAAAAAAAAATAATATATATATATATATTTTTTTTTTTTACGATGCAACTGCTGGGAGAAAGTCATGGCTAATGATATCCTTCTCTGGTATAATTCCTTTTTTTCACTTTTTAGTAGTGCCAATTCACAACAACACTTTACAACTAAATTAATTCCACTAGCCAGGACCACGCTACAGATGGAATTAACTATTCACAAGCAAGAACAATGCTACAAATTCTGAATTTTAACAGCTTATTGAAGGCGTGGAGGATCGAAAGGTCTGGGGAGAGATATCGTCGGAGACCCGGAGGAAGACTCAGTGTGGGGGCGCAGTCTTCGGGAAAATCGTCTTTCCGAGCCTGCTCAGAACCCCCCCAGACAGGACCTAGAAGAGAGAGATGTTAGAAAGTTGGTACAGGAGTGAACAAAAGTGTGGAACAGGGATGCTGCAAAAGAAAGGGGGAGGGGTTAAGAGGGGCGGGTCGCAGGTCGGCAGGACCCACAGAGAGAGACAGAAAGAGAAGGTGGGTCGGTAGGACCCAGAGAGAGAGAGAAAGAGAGGATGGGTCGGCAGGACCCCAGAGAGAGAGGGCGGGTCGGCAGGAACCAGAGAGAGAGAGAGAGAGAGAGGCGGCTCGGAACCCAGAGAGAGAGAGAAAGAGAGGGCGGGTCGGCAGGACCCAGAGAGAGAGAGAGAAAGAGAGGGCGGGTCGGCAGGACCCAGGAAGGAGAAGAGAAGGCGGGTCGGCAGGACCCAAGGAAGGAGAAGAGGGGGGGGGTCGGCAGGACCCAGGGAAGGAGAAGGGGAGGGGGTCGGCAGGACCAGGCGACCTATAAGGATTGGAACGGAGGGGCGAAAACAAACGAGACAGAAGAGAAATGAGAGGTAGGCGGGGTTTATATGTGTATCGCAGCGTGATTAGAAGCGCAAGGGAGTAAGGTGTTTTCAGGTGCAGCAAGTTTGGGGCTGATTAGGACGAACAAAGCGAGTTTGCAGCGTGGCCTTGCTCCTGAACTTAATTAACTTTGTTAACTACATTTCAGTACAATTAAACAAACATTCCAATCAGTTAAAATTTTTCTTTGTAAGTATTCCCAGCAGATTGCGTTGTAATTGACGTGAGGTTATGCCCGGATATAACCAATGACTGATTTCTTCATATTTAATGAGTAACTGCCTGTGTGACGCAATCACCTGTCACTGTATATACAGTATGTACAGTATATATAGGAGTGTTTTTCAGGAAACAGATACTCCAGAACAAAGCAGTGAACTCTGACAGAACTGCAGGTAAGTGTCTGTCCTTCCAGTGATTTTCTAAAAGGATAACTCTACCTAGAGGCTTCCAGCAGCTGAACACAGAAACAGAGACCATAGTGTGAAGACCTGTGCAATTCTCACTGAGGTTTAAATTTTTAAGGCAGGTTGCAGATTTATTTATTTAGCCTATTTAGTTGATTTATTTTATAATTTATTAGTTACTGGTTATTGTAAAAGATAAATACACTAAAGCTTTTTAAAAATGGATCAAAATGTTTTTGGTTAACACACTCCCTGAGGGAGTTTTGCACTTGAACTTTAAAATGAACTTGTGCTTTTCATCAGACATGTTGTGGGAATGCAATCAGACCACTTTAGTTGTCAAACAGGAGGTGAAGCTTATTGTTCAACATTAAAAAATTGTGCTTCGAAAAAACAATGTCTGTTGTGTGAGAGAACATAATAGTATGTTTGTTCATGATGAATAAATTTGTTTTTTGTGCGGAGCAGGGTTTGAAGACTTACAGTACAGTCCAAAAGTTTGGACACTGAAGGCATCAAAACTATGAATGAACACATCTGAAATGATGTAGTATTTTCCAAAAATTGTGAAATAACCTGGCCTCAACAGTCACCAGACCTGAACCCTATCGAGATGATCTGGGGTGAGCTGAACTGCAGAGTGAAGGCAAAAGGGCCAAAAAGTACTAAGCATCTCTGGGAACTCCTTCAAGACTGTTGAAAAACCATTTTGGGTGACTACTTCTTGAAGCTCAAGAAAATGCAAAGCAGTAATCAGAGCAACGGGTGGCTACTTTGAGGAATCTAAAATATAACACGTGTATTCAGTTATTTCACCCTTTTTGTTTAAGTACATACAGTAGTTCCATACATTATGTGTTCATTCATAGTTTTGATGCCCTTAATTGAGAATCTACAATGTAGTCATGAAAATAAAGAAAACGCATTGAATGAGAAGGTGTTTTCAAACTTTTGGTCTGTACTGTAGGTTCGAAGGAAGGTTTTTTTGGTTTAAGTCACTTTAAATGCAATTTTCAAAAACGTTTTTTTGTGAAATAGGGACTTTAATTTATTTTACTGTCACTAAAATGGCTTATGAATAAAATGAATTCATATTTGTTTGCACAAGATAACATTTTATTGGTTCTAAATTGTAGTTAACTTGAAAATAAGTTTTATCTCATGCAAAAAAAAAAGTATTTATCTTGCAATAAAGTATAAAATATATATATTTTTTTGTTTCACCATTTGTATTGTGGCTTGGGTGTGTGTGAGTATAACGCCTCGTTTCCACTTAGCAGGACGGTGCGGTTTGGTTAGGTCTGCTATTTACAGTCCAGCATATCCAGGGGAGCATTTCCACCCCCAACCGGACTGTCACTTGGCGGGCAGGGTTGTACCACACCGTCATACCATAATGGCGCAACAAGAATCATGATACAATAATACATAAAAAATAAGTCAAGACAGCAGCATGTGCTTGATTTTTGGTTCTTTCTTTAAACAAACCTTTACTTCAGTAAAGGTCTTACTGAATGACTGGTTTTGTGTACAATGAGGTCAGATAAAAGAACAGGTGTTTGTGTCTCATGCTTGTTGTAAGCAGAGATGTTTTTCATTCCTCCAATCAAAGGACTGTGTTGTGTGGTGCCAGTAGCTATGACCTAACCGTACTGGACTATTGTCCTATGGACCTCAAACTGAAGGTGGGCCATCAATGGACAGGTGCGGGCCAGTTGTATGGGCCGCTTTTAAAATAGCAGACAGAAAGGTGGACTGGACCGAGCAGTTGCTGTTAAAGAATTAAAATGTCTCTTGGTTACACAATTCTTTGTTGACCTCTGCAGAATATCATCACCATCACTGAAAATGACGTCGTGCTGGGGAAAAAAAACAGAGCCCTTCAAAAAACTAGCAAACAATGCTACATCTTCACCAGAAGCAAAGGGTGAGATCCCATTTCCCGCAAGTTTAATGGTTTCTCTTCTGTTCTAAAAATGTGTGGTACTTTTTTTTGTTTCTTCCTGCAGCATTTTGCAGCTCGGTCAGTTTCATCATGTCCATTACTTACATTGCATTTGGTGAGTGGTACATTTTTCTCTTGTTGTATTCAGTGACTTTAATTAACTTTCTAAATAATTCCTCTGTCCACCAGGGGCAGTTTATTTGCATGATTGTCCAATCCAGGAGATGATCCCCATCTACCTGATTGTGGCGGGGGTCTTCTGCATTATTTTAAGCTTCTCAATGTTCCCTGTCTGCACTGAGGACTCGGGCAAGTGCTTGAAGGTCTGGACCATTTTGGTGTCCTTTATCGTCTTCTGCTGGTTCATTGCAGGTGAAAAGCTTTTTTTTTATTTACAGTGTGTTGAAGTCAAGAGGAAAGACAATGTTACTGGTTTTCTGGCAACTGTTTGAGTTGAACTAATCCAGTTGTGCTAAACATACATTTGCTCTAAAGATTAGTGCTAAAGAAAAAAAAAACAGTCTAAAGGCATGGACCGCTGCACTACGTCCACACTAAGGCCACGTCCACACTAAGCCGGATAATGCCTTAAAAGTATAATTATTTAGTCTACACCCCCCTATCGTCCACACTAACCCGGCGTCGTTTAAGGTCTGTGGCCGGATAATTATTAGCCGGGTAGAGAGCCGTGTAAATCTTGATTCAACGGCTAAATGAGCTAGTGTGGACAGCTTCCCCGGATAATGAAAGGAACTGGCGTCAATGAATGCTGTGTCAATAACAATTAGACACTACAGACAAAGACAACAGTGAAGAGTAATAATTCGATCTCGTCGTCTGTCCACACCAAAAACTCTCTCTTCTTCTGAGCAGCTATTGTTCTCTTCGGTTAACAGGACAAGCAGATATGTACTGTGCTGTAGAGCTTCTTGTATATGTTATGTAGGCGCTGGCGTCACGTAGATTATACGCGTTTTTCGTGCGTCTTTTCGCGCATGCCCAGTATTTCCACAGGTCAGTATGGGATTGCGCAATCATGGGACCTTAAACGGGGCGTAAATGCTCGTGTTGAGTGGATAACATTAGGCGTCTAAGTCCCCGTATAACCTTATCGGCTTAGTGTGCCTTTGATGTGCCCCTATTTTAATTGGATTAATAGGATTCCAGTTCAGCAAAAGCCTGTTTATTAGCCATTGATTTAAATCAGGTGTGTTGAATTAGGGTGACCTCTAAAACATGCAGGGTAGTGTGCGTTGAGGACCATGGTTGAAAAACACTGGTATGGTTGTTAAATTACTGAGACAAATTCTTATGTCTCACACACTTATTTCTAGAAATATTGATTATAAAAATTAAAACATTAGAAATGCTCATAAATCCAACAGAAAGGATATTTAGTAAAAAAAAATAAAAATGTTATGTTCTGGCCAACACCATCAAGCGGCAGACTCAGTGAGTCATGTATTCCTCCATTTATTTTAACAGCAAATGTTAACTTTGTGTCAGTCCCACAAGACACCATCCGTCGTCTCATTGGGAGCATGCCCCGACGTTGTCAAGCATGCATACAAGCTCGTGGGGGCCACACAAGATACTAAAAAGCATTTTGAGTTGCAGAAATTAATCTTTTGAAAAAATGGACTAGCCTGCCACATCTTCATTTCACTCTGATTTTAGGGTGTCTACACAATTGAGCCCTTTGTAGGCTGAAAACTTTTATTTCCATTAAAAGACTTGGCATCCTTTTATTCCTAAGACATTGCCCTCTCGTCATTTGTATAGATATCCAACTTCATACTGAGATCTGATGTATCTAATGTGTTTATTTTGAGTGTTCCTTAAATTTTTGTGAGCAGTATACTTTCATATATTCATGGGTCAGACCCAACACCTAGAAAGAATTGTCATTTTAAGTATTTTCAGAATACTGTCTATAAAAGCATAATAGCAAAAAAGATTCTTAAATTAGGTTGACCATATTTTTGATTTTTTAAGGACGCTTGGCTTTTTCAGTGGACACTTTGGCCCAGTCTAGACTTTTGATTTTATGAGTTTAAAGCGTGCATTCTCTGTGGGATACCTCTATGGAATAGTTAAGAAACAAACTTCTAAAAGGCTTTCATGAGTAAAAAAAATACTTTAAAATAATGTATATTTTACCAATGATAGTTTACTTCTTAATTTTAGAACAATGAAAGAAAAATCTGAAATAGTATTCTGAGATTTTATTTATATTTAGTATAATAAAAGTAAAACGCGGCAGTTAAAAAAGACAATAAAAACTGTGTAAACTCAGTTTCATTTTCAAATTCATCCTCCTCAGTCAATTAATAAATTAACTCTCACTTTGCACAGTATTGTTAGAGTTTCTGTGTCTATGTGACCTGAGGCATCTTTGCAACTTTTTGTCACACAAAGAACCACACGTACCAGCTATGGGAATGATAGCATCCTCCACTCATTTGTTGCGGCAAGGCAGTTTATCTTATGTGGTTCGTATGTAAAGCTTGTGCTTTGACTTTATGTAAACAGCAGCAACGTGGCAGGGCGCATCTCTACGCAAAGCAGGCTGTCTGTTCTATCTGAACAAATTAGAACTAGCCGCTCGTGGAGGATTGATCGTGGAGGGCTGTCATTCTGCATACATCGCACCAGTTAGTTTAAGTATGGTCCCCTGATAAACAAGGAAAACGCCTCCGAACCCCGAGGAGCGCTTGAAAAGTAGATGGTCACCCTACCTGCCTAGCTGTCACGTGTGCAACATTGACATCCGCATATCAGGAAATCATGCTCAAATTAATGTTCCACACTGATTGTAATGCAAACTGCGATTAAATACATACAATTTTTTAGCACACTAATTCTTCTGGAATTAATTCATCTTAATTAACGCTAAAAGTCCCAGCCCTAATTGTGATATGTGTTTTCTGTATGTACCATGTTGCTATAAGACCATGTTTAATGAGAAAGCCCCTGATGTTGTTAGGGATGTAAACTAAAGAAATAATTAAACTTTCAAAATAAAATCATTTAAACATTTAGGAACGGGAGGTGGAAACCTGCTGGTAAAAAAAAAAAATGTACACATGAAGTGTCAATACTTATGAATTTTTGGTCTTTAGTTGCATATCTTCTTTCTCTATCATAAAACCAAACCCTATTCTTTAAATTGAGCCTAATTTAAGAGATCAATTTGTTTTACACTAATTCAGGTTGTTGGAGAGAAGATCACACTGCAAACACTTCAACCTAGCCCTGACTCACTTTAACTTTTAATTCCACCCAATTTTTAGCTATGAACCTATACAATTTTATATCATTGGAAAGATAAGAGTCTTCTGATTACAATTATGTCAGCCAAACAAAGATACAACTATAACTGTGGGCATAGTGAGCACTTACCACCAATCCCCCGCCCCCTTACACACACACATACACGCACACCACACACACACACACACACGCACACACACACACACACTCTAAAAGGATAAAAAAAAAACAAGGCCTACAGCTTGTGATCAAGTAAAGGTGACAGAACTGTACTATCTCGAACAAAAATGGTAATTCTTCATCCATAGGGATTCAATGATGTTTATGTAAAAAAATTAGTGGAAGTAAGGATTCTGACAATGTTTTCTATGCAAGACTGAATCATGTAATTAGAAAGGGTGGAAATGGCATAATTTTGGGTACCTCTGAACATATTCAAAAATGTGTTCAGATATCCATTTTCAAATTTGTTGTGCGAATGCTCAAGTGTCCAGCTAGGGCCGTGTGTCGCTTTTTGGTCGCATTTGGTGTGTAGGCACTGTTATATTAGCAATCTGTCATAATCATAACAATTAACAAAAACATTTGGTATGTATCTAGCTGTGTGATGAATCACTGCAAACTCTGAGTTTTCAGTTGTATTTGAATTTACTGAAACTATTTTTTTTCTTCTTTTTAACATAGAGCCTAATGTGATGCACACCACACTATTTCTGTTTTGGTTTTTGTCTCCCCCATGTCAAAAATTATGAGAAAGATTGATTATTTTCCATTGACTTCACACTTATCTTTTATTTTATAGACTTTTTTAAAAACTTAGACTATTTAGAAGATTCAGTTAGGTGGGTTAAAACTTTTGCAAAATACTTTTGTACCAATGTTTTGTTCCCCTATATTCCACAGGCAACTATTGGATTTACTCTGTGTATAACCCAAGCTACAACAAGCATGGAACAGATGTGAGCCGTTACTGCAACAAGACGCTCTACGTGTTTTCCTTCTGGACCACCTCACTGTTCTACATCCTGCTGGGTTTCCTTCTGGTCTTCTGGTGCTGCAGGTGTTTTTTCCTGATTTGCTCTTCTGCTTTTGAATCAGACAACGCTGGTGAAAACCCCCCGAGAGTGTCTGCACAGAAAGATAAAGAGAGCAATTCTGTTGTGTAAGGGAACATGTCTCAAACGTGACTGTGCATCAGTAGAAGCTAATAGTTTCTGCTGTGCCTGCTGTCCAAAGTACGTACACATTGCTACATAAAGTGACTTTCAGTTTTTAGAAATATTATATTAAAAGTCAAAAACATTTATGTTTTGTAGTTATATAGTTATAATTTCATGTGTTTGTTTTTGGCATTTAAAGCCTCTGCATTTAATCAAACTCCTATAGATTTTGAATGGCTGGCTTTTAAATTGATCAAGATGGGCTTTAGGGATGGGGATCTAGAGTTATCAAAAAAATTTAGTTTTTGTATATGTTGAAGGAGCAGGGCTTGTCCTCAAACTTTCCCTAGTTTTTCATCAAAGCAAGTGGGCGTGGCTAGGCCTATAAATGGGGCTTTTTTTGCTATAAATGTACTGGGTGTATTAACTTTAAAATTAACGGTCACAACCGTGTTAAACATCATGGTTGTCATCACATACTAACTCTTAACAGACTCATTGGCTCAGATCATTTAAACCCCATCCCTTTAGAACAGGAAGTGCAATGTTTTACTTTGAAAGGTTCATTTTTGCCTCCTTTTACCTAATCAACATTTAGCTGTGGTCAGTGACTGAAAACAAGTTCTGGTCGGTTTTTATTCAGTGCTGTGCCTCGAAGAAGAAGAAGAGAACTCAAACAGACTCTGCTGAATGTACAAAAATTAGCAACGTTTTCACCATGATAAGCTTGTTGCTTGAAAAAACAGACCAGGGGTCTCATTTATAAAACTTGCTAAATCACAAAATGGGGTCTGAAAACTACGTACGCAACTTTATATGCAAACTTTGGGATTTATAGAAAAAAACGTGGTGGAAAAATGTGCGCAACTTTAAGCACACTAATGAGCTTGCTTGCGCACTTTTTGGACATGGAGGACCCAGAAAGCGCAGCAGGGGAGATACCAAAATTGTGAATTTAAGCCACATTTTCAGACTTGTAGAGCATTGCACACACAAACGAACACAAATGAACACAAACACTTCTTCCCCCTCCTGTTTATAGGAACTGATAATAACAATTACAATGAGAATTTGATTAAAAATATGTTGCATTTAAGAATTGTGTTCATATGTATGTTTTCAGATTTTATAGCAATTGCATGTATTGGTACATGTGTGAAGAACAAATATTCCGCAGTGTCCAGCATAATTCTGTACAATGGATGCGCTGGAACTCACTGAAGATTATTTTTTTATGTCAGGCACTCATGCTGTGTCACTTGCAGCTTTTCCGTTTCATTATGACCCCATATCAATATTTTGCATGGATGATACTTTTTAAAAGTAGTTTTGAAGTGCACATTTTCGCCAGGCTTTAAATATCTAGGAGTGCTTAAATTGATTATGTTCTATTGTGATTTAGCTTTATTTGTTTTGATTTGCTTTGATTCCAGTCTTACTGTCGCTACAAGAGATAATCATAGCCTATAATTTAAACTTCATATTAAATCTTCTTATTTGTTTCATCTCTTGTGCTGCTGCTTTAATTTTTTACTCTTGTCTTCTAACACATTTTTTGTAACTATAGTTTTGTATTTTTATTTGAAGCCTTTGGCTGAGTAAAGCTATATAGATCAACATTGATTGATTGCTTGAAATAAAACATTATCTGCCTCTGCATGCCTGCAGCTGTGTCTTTCTCCGCCTCTCGGTTGTCATGATGCAGAATATTCACTAGATAATTTGCATTGACCGTTTATGGCAGAAAGTGGGTGTGTAGGAGGCGGGATATGATCCAAACACAGCTGAGCACATTTCTACGGAGAGTCTGATTTATAAAGAGGAAACTGCGTGCAGCTGTATGTACTCCAAGTTTGATAGATCAGAAACTTACTAGGTGTAAGTAAAAAAACTTTGCTAAGCTTAAGTATGGTTTTCGTAAGGATTCTGCACAAAGTTTTATAAATGAAACCCAAGGACAATAAATGGGTAAGACAACATGTTGAACTTTTCCTGCAAGACACCATTCGAGTTAATTATTAATTTGATGATTTGTGTGACGTTGTTGCAACTAGCATAACATATAATTTTAAAAATAAAATTATACCACATTCCTCAGAAACTTTGCCTTGCAGTTGCTTTAATTTAGAAGGAGAATCCAGCATCAATCAATTTGAGGCCACTAATCCAGATTAGAGCAGGATTAATTATTGATTGAATATCATTAGAAATAATATAAAGAACAGCATGATGTAGACCTGCTCAATATAAAAAATACTCTGCCATGCTAGTTGATTGAGCACTAGAATAATAAAACGGACGTGAATTAATCAGAGACTTTGTAAAATTGGGATATTTGTTCTGAGAATTATGTCCATTTTAAAATATGATTTAGTGTCAGAAGCATAGTCAGGAGTCAATAGTAATGGGGTGATTTCTCCTGTCAGGATGCACGGAAATTTTGTGTGAACAAACAGACATTATTTTCAATAAAACAATTTTGTATGCCGAAATGACCTGTTATAAATACTCATTAGCCACTTTTTTAGGTACACCTTGTTAGTACCGGGTTGGACCGTCTTTTGCCTTTAGAACTGCCTTAATCCTTTGTGGCATTGATTCAACAAGGTACTGAAAATATTCCTCAGAGATTTTGGTTCATATTGATATTATCTCATCACACAGTTGCTGCAGATTTGTCTGCTGCACATCCATGATGCAAATCTTCTGTTCCACCACATCCAAAAAGGGCTGTATTAGATTAAGATCTAATGACTGTGGAGGTCACTTGAGTACAGTCAACTCCATGTCATGTTCAAGAAACCAGTCTGAGATGATTCAAGCTTTATGAGATGGTGCATTATCCTGCTGGAAGTAGCCATCAGAAGGGTTTACTGGGTATGGTATGACAACAAAGGCATGGACATGGTCAGCAACAATACTCAGGTAGGCTGTGGCATTGCAACAATGATCAATTGGTAATAAGGGATCCAAAGTGTGCCAAGAATATGTACCCCATACCATTACACCACCATCATCAGCCGGAAACATTGATACAAGGCAAGATGGATCCAGGTTTCAAGTTGTTGATGCCAAATTATGACCCTACCATCTAAATGTTGCAGCAGATATCAAGACTCTTGAGACCAGAATTTTTTTTTCCAATCTTCTAATGTCCAATTTTGCTCAGCTTGTGTGAATTATAGCCTCAGTTTCCTGTTTTTGTTTGACAGGAGTGGCACCCATTGTGGTCTTCTGCTACTTTAGCCCATCTGCCTCAAGATTCGACATGTGTGTTCAAAGATGCTCTTCTGCATACCTTGGTTATAACGAGTTGTTATTTGAGTTACTGTTGCCTTTCTATCAGCTCGAACCAGTCTGTCCGTTCTCCTTTGACCCTTTGGCATCAACAAGGCATTTACACCCACAGAACTGCTGCTCACTGGATATTTTCCTTTTTCGGAGCATTCTATCTTAACCACAAACTTGACAAACGCAAGGCCCGGGGGTCAAATCCGGCCCGCCATAGCCATTTATGTGGCCCTCTAAACTCTAGAGGAACATATATATAGAAACTTTAAGTTCTATTTATGTGCCCCTAATACTATTTTGTCAAATCAAATCAGTGTTTCTTTTAATACTCCTAAATCATAGCATTGTGAAAAGATGTTCAGTGTTATTTAATTTTTATCAAGTACTTGTTGAATACAGAGACAGATATTTATCAATACTTTAACGGTTTCTTAAAGATAGTTTGATCAATACTTCCGTCCTTAAATGGGCCCTTTACGGAAATGTATGACCTTGATACAGCCCTATATGGAAATGAGCTTGACACCCCTGCTCTAAATCCTAGAGATGATTGTGTGTGAAAATCCCAGTAGATTAGCAGTTTCTGAATTACTCAGACCAGTCCGTCTGGCATCAACAACCATGCCACGTTCAAAGTCACTTCAATTGTGTTTAGTTTCCTGAGAGTAGGAGGCTATGGCGGACCAAAACTGACATAGTTAAATATTAAAGCAGAAATATATACAAATTGCTTTTCCTTTTCCTTAAATGTGCATTTCTGCAAAGAAATGTATATATTTTGTTTTTCCTTATTACGTGCATTTTGTCAAGAAATACATGTTGGCTTATATATATATATATATATATATATATATATATATATATATATATATATATATATATATATATATATATATATATATACACTGAGATTTTCGGCACCAAAAACAAAACATTTTGTAAAAATCTAGCTAAAGTGGAGCTATTGCTATTTCTCTATTTTCAGCATCTATGTGTTACAGCACTTAAAACTGAGTTTTAAGTGCTGTAACGTCACTACCCACGACCTGCGTTTACACTCAGAAAAAAAGCATTTATGCCCTCAGAGCTGTGTTAGAATCATCAATTGTCGAAGCGCGCTTTGTTTATTTGCTTTTACAGCTCTGTTACTGCTACATGCTGAAGATAGAGGATAGAAAGTTACTCTGAGTGGATAGGATTTGGGAGAACTATTGCCCCTACAGGTTTGCCACGTCTATGAATGTGCTGAAAAACGCATTTATCTGGCTTTTTTTTCTAAAGAAGCGGATGAAAATCTTTGGGGTTTTTTTAAACAGCTACGTGTGGACATGGCCTAAATCCTTAGAAGTCTAAAACTCAAGACAATTGCCTACTGTATGTGCAAATAAAATTCATGCGGATAGAGATATTTGTGACTAGTTTAGGCCACAGTAGGTGAACTTTTCATATTTTACGTTTAAAATGGGAGGTTTTTATTGTTAATATTAAGTTATTGGGGCCACAATCAGTGGTTGTTCCTGTGGGGAAAACAATTTTTTATCTGCTTTAGATTGAACTTTTTGGCCCTAATTGTCAGTGGTATGTGTGGAGAAAACCAGGCACTGCTCATTAGGTGCCCAATACAATCCCAACAGTAAAACATGGTGGTGGGAGCATAATGTTGTGGGGGTGTTTTTCAGCTGCGGGGACAGGACTGGTTGTAATTGAAGGAAAGATGAGTACATCCTGCAAGAAAGCTTCTACCAGAGTGCCTAGGACCCCAGACTGGGCCGAAGCTTCACCTTGCAAAACCAAACCCAATTGAGCATCTCTGAAGAGACCTGAAAATGGCTGTCCACCAACATTCAACATCCAACCTGATAGTATACTGTATATAGATTGAGAAAAAATATGTACAAGTTATAGCAGTAGTGATGTTGTTCTGTTGTTTAGAACAATATACAGCGCTGATGTAAACATCCATGTTTGTTGGGAGCAGTTTTGACAGCCTTACAGCTGCAGAGAGGAAGGACCTGCAGAAAAGCTCCTTCCTGCATCTAGGATGCAGCAGTCTGTTACTGAAGGAGTTCTGTAGTTCAGCAACATTTCCATGCATGGGATGGGAGACTCTATCCATCAGATATGTTATTTTGGCCAGAGTCCTTCTGTCTCCCACCACCTGCACTGGATCCAGGGTGCATCCTAGAACAGAGCTGGCCTTCCTGATGAGTTAATCCAAGCTCTTTCTGTCAGCTGTCGATATACTACTGCTCCAACATACAACACTGTAAAAAATGACAGAAGCCACCACAGAATCATAAAAAGCAGTGCTCCCTGGACTCCAAATGACCTCAGCCGCCTCAGCAGATAGAGTCTGCTCTGATCCTTCCTGTAAAGAGCATGTTGCTGCAGGATAGTCTCATGAAGAGGATAATCAGGGTTGTCCATAATTTGTTTTAATTTTATGAAGAATCCTTCTTTGCATAATTATCTCCAGTTATTATACTGTATATACATAGAAAAAGGTAGGGTAAAATATATTGGAGGGATTTTTTCTTCCCCATCGGTAATCTCTGACATAAAAACATCCCTGCGTTTCTTACTGATGAGCCATGATACTCATATGCAATATGGATGATCACAAAATGATCTTATAATTTGTCAGCAAATTTTATACTTTTCCTCTCGGGATTTACAAATTATATTGCTTCACTTAAGTGAAGATGATAGTCTAACAAATGGCTTAAATTTTCTGCATCTTCTCTTTTTGTGATGAAATATACTGTTTATAAGAGAAACATTATTTAATTGATTAATGAATGGTACATTTTGAAATCCATCCGCTATAAAATTATTACATAAACCCGTATTTATATACACAGCTGAAAAAATAAGCACTAAAATAATACATCCTAGACCATAATTTAACATAAATGTTGCTGAACTGCAGAATTCCCTCAGTGACAGACTACTGAATCCTAGATTCATGAAGGAGTATTTTCACAGCTCCTTACTTTATGCAGCTGTCAGATTGTACAATCGAAACTGCTCCCAACAAACATAGATTTTTACATGACCGCTGTAAATTGCACTAATCAACCGAACACTACTACTGTTATAACTTGCACATTCTTTTTCATATATACTAACTTATTGGAAGTTACTTACGTTTACATTTAAGGCACATTAAATGCACAATCTGCACTTTTCTAAAATTCTAATTATTTAACTATCTTTAAGTATCCTGCTGTTTGCACTCAACTTGGGTTTAACACTTTATCTTAATATATATAATATATATAATACTTACCCTGTTTTTGTAACTATTGTACATTATGTAAATATTTTTTCTTCTATAAATTTGTATATGTGTTTTTTTGCTGCTGTTACGACCAAATTTCCCCTTGTGGGACAATTAAAGGATTGTGCTGTTCTATTCTTATTAAACACATTGTTCTTTACATAGTTGACAACAAAATTATACAAATAGAATGATCAATTATCAATGGAAATCAAATTGATCAACCCAGAGAGGTCTGGATTTGGAGTCACACTCCAAATTTAAGTGGAAAACCCATTACAGGCTGATCCAACTTTGATTTAATGTTCTTATAACAAGTCAGAATGAGGCTCAGTATTGTGGCCTCCACCTGCCTGTATGATCTCCCTACCACACCGGGCATGCTCCTGCTCCGGATAAGGTGGCAGATGGTCTCCTGAGGGATCTTCTCCCTGACCTGGACTGAAACTCGACAGTCTGTGGTATAACGTGGGGTTGGGGGATGGAACACGACATGATGTCCCAGATGAGCTCAACTGGATTCCGGTCTGGGAAACGGACGGGCCAGTCCAGTATCAATGTGTCTGTCCTGCAGGAACTGCTGACACACTCCAGCCACATGAGGTCTAGCATTGTCTAGCATTAGGAGGAACCCAAGGAACTCATCTACCCTAATGTCAGAGGACAGGGTTCCTCCTTCTCTTTTTCATGCCAACTAGTAACGATAATGGTCAGGATGTCTGCTGCAGTAAGCGTTATAAAAAATTTTTTTAAGGCAAAAACTTTGTTACCAGTGTCCAGTTGTGCTTTTAAATCAACTGAAAAAGATTTAGGTGCCTCAAAATTATTGAATTTCCAGTTCTAGAATACAGAATCATATCCCAGTCTTTGTGGTTAATGTGTTGAATTCCTGCATGTGCAGATTCGAAAGTGTGTTCAGATACAATACAACACAGAACCAAAAAAAAAAAAACTATTGTGGGTAGCCATGAACACCAGTGACCTCATAAATACTTTTCCTTATTGTTAAAGTAAGATAAGATCAGAATTAACTGCTAAAATAGTTTAAGCACAGATTATTATACAGAAAAATAAATAAATAGTGAAAGCTGTGAAAGATAGATTAATGTTTTATTCTTGTTATGAAAACAAGTTTGAGGTCAAAGATTTTCCTTTTGGCTCTTCATCCACCTTGATGCTCCCCGGTTAGGTGCCAATCCCGATGGAAAAGTAGTGGATACACGAAGAGGAAGGTTGGCCCAGACACGCTTGTCATACTGAGGAACAAAAGACAGAAAAGGTGAACCACCAATGAAACAAGTGTTATGCACTTTTATTGAGTTGCTAACTAAATATGATTAGGTATGAATTCCTTAATAAATAAATCAAGTCACAGGAGGTCATGCTAATGTTCTTAACTGAAAAACTACCTTTAATTTAACTTCTGATTGACAATTAAATTCATGACAATTACAGAACCTAAGTATTTAATTTAATTCAGTTTATGTATGTAAGGATTATTCACAAAAAATAATCTGTAGGTACTTTACATTATCTTTAAAATACTCTGAAAAGTGTCACATTTCAAAGAGAAGTCAGTGAGGTCATAAAAAAATATTCTTGATTTCTAAGAATAAAAGTTGGAAACTTGTACCGGAAGCAGTGATGATGCAATTTTCTATTACAGATGGAGAGCTAAAGAAACACTATCAGTTCCTTTAGTTCCTGGATGATCTCCAAGATCCCATCAACTCCACCTAAAAAAAAATTGAAAAATAATCAATGATGCATTTTGTAAAGAAAAAATCCAGTCCTTAAAAAGTCCAAGATAATATAAACAGTAAACACCTGTATTAATCGTACAATGTTAGTTTCATTAGTATTGAAATATTTTTCTTTTAAATTGTCATGGATTTATTTAGAAAACACATTACTGAATTGTAAATTTTGCCTAAAATTATATTTTATATTTTAGCCAGTTTTATTCAAGCTATTTTATTCCAAAACATCTGTTTCACAAAGTCAGCGTTTAATTCAAAATTATGTTTTCCCAGTGGTTTAATCATTTCAAAAAGGAAAATTTTCAGTCGAATGATCTGCCAGTCAGAGTCTGAAGGTTGAACCTGAACGCTCACTGGCCATTACTTAAACATTAATCATCCGCATATTCGGGAAATATTACTGGCACAGTGCATCTTATGCATTCTCAATGGTGGCATGGCGTTGTGGGAATATAGCAGCGTTCGTGTTGGGAAGCTTGATAGTTATAGAGAGTGATGTCATGATGATGTGTTGAATGTGGGCTGAGCCCTAGTGGGCAACATTATGTAAAATTCAACTAAACATGGGGAGTTCCTTCAGCATTTGTAAACTGGAGTGATGTTGAGGTCTGGGAGCTTCAGGCCTTTAGAGCTGAGGAGCGGATTAGTCCTTAATGGGGACTGTAAAGGACGGCCACCTTTTGGGCTCGCAAAAAGGAGCGGGGCTTCAACTGGGATAAAAAACAAGTTATTTCCATCTATTTTATCTGTTTGCCACAGACTGTACGGTCTCACACTTGATACGCAACCCTGCACATGAACAGGACACCACTACTGTACCCCCACATAATATATTGTGAAAACACCTAATTGGACAAATTGCTGCCACAGACTGAGCTCTTATGAGTGACCAGAATAGAATAGAATAGAATATTCCTTTAATTGTCCCACATGGGGGGAATTTGGTTGTAACAGCAGCAAAAAATTGATTGACAAACAGAACAAGACACAGAGCAGAACACAAAATTTTTATAGAAAAATATTTACATCATGCACTATAGTTACAAAGTAGTTACAAAGTCCTTTTTTCGTGTGTCCTGTATATGTAAGAATGTGTGCGCATGAGAGGGAGGGTACGTAGGAGTGTCTCTGTCTGTCTATGTCTACTTGTCAGGTTGGGTGTTTGGCTGCCCTCTGGCCTGGTGCATCTTCTTCCCCTCCGTTACTCCCCGTCGGTGATGGATGGTCCTGCCCGCTGGTCAATGATGGCTCTCGATGCTTGGGGCCGGGGGTCCCGGTTGCGGCCCGGCTCGGTCCTGGTGCATGCCCGGCTGGTCCTGGGTGGGCCGGTGTGTCGGGCGGCCGCTGTTTCGGGCCGATATCCTCCTTGGATTGACTGGGGCACCTCTTATGGGGGTGCCGGGGTTGTAAAGTAGGTTGGTGCCGTCCGGTGGATCGGTGGGGACCGTGTCCGGCGCCAAAGCTCCTGCCAGTTCCATGAGTTCTACTGCCTGGTCGGTTAATCTGGGGGGGCTGTCCGGTATTGGCTGGGCCCCAGATCTTGGCGCTCTGCATGGGGCGAGATCTGGACCCGGGCGCTGGTAGATCTGGATGTCCAGGTGCTGGCTGGGCGCGGCCTGGGGAGGGCGTACATCCGCTGTGGCTTTTACTGTGGCTCCCTGGCGTGTGGATGTGTGGGGGGAGGCCGGGTTGTTGTTGGTGGGTATTGGTCCAGGTTGACGTCGTTGTGTATTGTCCGTTGATCGGCTGCAGGCGCATCCTGCCCGGCGGCGGGGGACCCCTCTCGGTGGGTCCCTGGTCGGGGCCCTGCTGGGGGGCGGGGTGCCCCTGATCCCCGTGGCCTCCGGGTCCTTTTCTGGGCCCGTCCTGTCGTAGCCGGTTCCCGGCGGGGCCCGTGGGCTCGTCCCTGCGATCGCTCGGGGCCCCAGCATTGCGGCTGCTTGGTGTTCCCCTGGGTCTTCCATCTGTTCCTCTCTTGGTGGGTGATCGGCCCTGCGCTGGTCCGCCTGCGGCTCCTGCGCTCTGTGGGACTCTGGATGCATGCGTCTCCTGCCTCCTTCATGTCTGTGTCGATTCCTGTAGGACGGATTGACGGTTCCTTACACTAGCTATCAATCACTTGCATGGGGAAACCTTATTCAGACCTGCATGCCCACACACACACATAGGTGTGGGGACATTGGTGTGGACGGACATATCTTGAGCTGAGGTTATTGTCATTAGATAGCTTTTACCAGGAGCTTACCAGTAACATTAGTATAGTGTTCATTAATCCATGCTTGTGTGTAGTGAATGTGTAATTCTTAGTTTTTATTACTGGATCTGAACTATTGGTGTGGTTCTGTTCAGTTCGTTGTTTTTGTTTGTTTTGTTTTACCGCTTCTCTGCCATCCGGCTGATGCGGAGGACTGGGATGTTTTCTTGTGTTCTTTGTTAGCCTCCCTGTCTTGTGTCGTCAGTTCGCGCCTCTGCTGGTGCGGTTTCTTTTCTTCACCTTCTTCCTTTCTTCCTTCTTGTCTCGGTTTCGTGTCCATGACTTCAGGAAATTGAACCCACAGTAATCACTAATAAAGATTCTTTAATACATATACATCTGCTTGGGAAAGTAAATCTGTTGGGCTTGTACTTGGTACTCAGACACCAATTCCGAGTTGCAAACAGGACACGTAGGAAAGAAGGAAAAAAAATACTGAGTAGTACTGTATAGTTGAAGTAATTAAGAAGGCTCATTGATGGGCGATATTAATGCCAGCACTGATGGCAGGATTGTCTTTTGAAAGGGGCTAGTGAATGAAAACTATCCAGGGTGATCAATGTTTAGGTACGAGGCAATGAGTATTCAGGTCTAACCCACTGACTCTGACTAACAGACTAACTCATTTGGTTGAAAATTGTATTTTTAAAAATAATTAAACCACTGGGGAATTCTGAAATACACGCTGTCTTTGTGAAATACATGTCTTGGAATAAAAACTAATGGTATTGAATAAAAAATGGCAAAAACTTCAAGTATATTTTTAGGAAAAATGTATTTATATGGATACATTTTTAAAGGAAAATGACAAACATTTCATAGTAATGAGCTAAAACAATTATATGAATTAAGGTATTTTTTACAATGTCATTGTCACATTATACATTTATGTTGCTATTCATTTCACAGGGTTTTATTTATTTATTCTAAGCATTTTAGTGTTCAAAATATTACAGCAGACTTGTCTGCAACAAATGATAAAGAAAGAACAATGAGAAAGAACAACTGAGCCACATGAGTTATACAAGTTATACACATTTGATGTTTATTTTTGGGGGGGTTAAAATACTTTTAAACCCTGAGGATGTTTCAGTCATGGCTTCAGTCTCACTGAAAGTTGTTTTTTGTACACCTAGAGACTTTGAAAAGATTTAGAAAAGACTCCAAAATGATTATCAGCTTACATCTAAAGACTTGGGTTAACAGTTTTTTAGTATCAGACTAAAGATTTTATAAAAACTGAACCTTGTAGTGACACTATTTACAAGACTACACCTAGACTATTTCAGCTTCCTGCCAAATTCCTCCCATTATGCTCAGCATTATACAGTTTCTTTATGTGGGAATTTTGTAGCATTCTTTGCCGAAATTTATACGTCCAATAAAGACTTGGTTTCAAAGTGGGTACTGTATTGACAAGTAACTAGTTAACTCATATCTTTTTAATGCAAGGTGTTTATGCTGTACCACTTGCTCCATGCAGATGCACAGATAGTGCTGGTTGGTGCCTGTATTGCAGGGGGCAAGGTTGGCATACACTTTGTAATTTATGGCCCTTTTCTAGGCCGTTTTTCAGCCAGCAACACAAATATTACATTTGTTGTGTATAGACCCTGACAGGGTCCATAGGTGGCTACACAACTATTATTTTACAGATATGAAACCTATATTTATAGCCTACTTTCTCGTAGGATAAAAAAAAAATGATGTGTGGCAAGTTGCAAAACAATGTAATAAGCAGGATTTTAACCCCTCACCCTTGTGGTGGTAATCCTACACATCGACCACTGTCCTACAGCAGCAAAGTAAAATTTATTTTAGCAAAGGATACATCATGAAGCGGGTTATCCCCTAACACAGTCACACAGTTTACTAAACGGCGGGTACAGATTACGACTCTGTGCGCACGGTTTAATAAACGGCGTGAATAGATTCTTAACCCTCAATAATTATTAATGCACCTGATCACTGCTGGGCTCTTTATATTCGTGCTCCTCCTGTGTGAGAACGGCTTTATTCGTTGTTGGTTGTTGTACGTCACAACTACACTAGGCATAAATCGCCTTACATTTAACGATCAAGACGATGGGAGGACGCAGAGACTCCAGCAAGATTTCTAAAGACTGCCAGTCTTTAGTCTGAGCCTGTGAAAATCGTTTGGTATATTCAAGGTTCATTCAATATATTCAGACTTCTATTCCATATATTCAAGGTTCATTCAATATATTCAGACTTCTATTCCATATATTCAAGGTCCTTTCCATATATTCAAGGGTCATTCAATATATTCAAGGTTCATTCAATATATTCAGACTTTTATTCCATATATTCAAGGTTCATTCAATATATTCAGACTTTTATTCCATATACTCAAGGTTCATTCCATATATTTAAGGTTGATTCAAAATATTCAGACTTTCATTCCATATATTCAAGGTTCATTCCATATATTCAAACATATCAATATAAATATATAATATTTTTCCTGAACAGCATGCCATAATATATATATATATATATATATTATATATAAATATAAATATACATATATATATATATATATATATATATATATATATATATATATACATATATATATACATATATATATATATATATATATATATTTCCTTTTCCTTATACTCTTTTTACTTTACCGTTTGCATTTCTGCTTCATTATGCAAAAGAGGAGGGCGGCCCTTCTTGGTCCAACTGCTCTACTATTGGTCAATAGCAAGAAAGGAGCAGGATCCATAAGCAGAATGATTGTGAATGCCAGGTCAGCCACTACAAACCACGCCACCAGTCGACTCTGGCTCATCTAAAGTAACATGGCCACTGCCGGCCGGATCTCTTCAAGCAGGAGAAGTCCGTCTTGACGGCTCTTCAGAGGGCTTCTCCCTCGGCTTCAAACCCTGGAATGATGGTAGGTTAAGCATGTTTCCTTATGTATTTAGTTGTATACTTTTGGAAGTGCTAATATAATAAACTATAATAAAGTGATTTTAGGCTTGCTGTGCAAATGTATTCCAAAGGCTGCAAATTCAGCTTGGAGGTGCTGTAGGCTACTCAAGCCAACTTGAAATGTAGTTAATCCTTTACTCATAAAAATAGATATAAGCATGTCCAGAAAGTTTTACCGACTTTTGTCCACTGTAGTATCAGTTTTGAGCTTGATAACGTTGCCTGAATTAAAGCTAAGCCATTAAAAGGCAAGGGGAACGTTACCATAGTAACACTTAGGCACATTCAATCCGGTAAATCTCTGTTACAGGGTAACGTGAGCTTACAAACTTACGTAAATTATTTATGTGTTGTAAGGAATAAAATTGAATAAAGTAAGCATGAGCTCTGCTAATGTTGAAACATGCAGATGCACAGATCACACAACAACCAGAGGAACAGGTTGGATAGACTCATCAGGAAGGCCAGCTCTGTCCTGGAATGCACCCTGGATCCAGTGCAGGTGGTGGGAGACAGAAGGACTCTGGCTAAAATAATATCTCTGCTGGACAGAGTCCCCCCTCCCCCCATGCATGGAAATGTTGCTGAACTGCAGAGCTCCTTCAGTGACAGACTGCTGCATTCTAGATGCAGGAAGAAGGGTTTTTGCAGGTCCTTCTGCCTTGCAGCTGTCAGACTCCACAATCTAAACTGCTCCCAACAAACATGAATTAAGTGAATTAAGCCAAAAAACAAAAATATCTGTTTTCCACCATAGACAACATTTTTAACAGTACTACTTTTGCATTTCAGAAAACCTGCTTTAGGGTTGTTACAGCTTTAGGTACAAATATCACTTGACATTGGCTTGACATTGGAATAGTAAGACAACTGAACCAAAACTGTGTTTAACAGCAAAAACTTTATTATAAAGCTTTCAGCAGCAGTGAAAGTCAAGGTGCTTAGCATGTTTAGTTTTATGTCCAGTTGAAAAAAAAGTCAAGTCTATATGTTGCACAAAAACTGCCCCCCAAATAAAACTGGCACTAGACGTTTGGAAAAGGACAATGTTCCAGTAAATTATCTGCTGTTGAACGTCCAGTGCAGAAACTGGTTTTGCTATTAGAGACTGTTTAACTGCTGGCTTAAGCTTAAGGTTAATTCTTTTATGTAAACTATGTGCTTGCTCTCATACAGTGTAATGTTTAAAGGTCGATGTTTACATTTCTTCATTAAGAAATCATTATCACTGAATCTAGTTCCCATTTGAGCTATAATGATTTGGTGGGAGTGTAAATGACTGTATTTTTCTTTATTGTAATGTGGTCTAGAATGGTTATTCTATAGCTAGACAAGTAATGCTTTTATTTTGAAAAGCACGGAGCAACAAAACGCCGTAAATCAGTTGTCGTAAACTACAGCAGCAACGGAAAACGCCAGTGTGGAGAAGGAACGTGTGCTTGATGGTTAAAACACCGTTAAAAGGATACATAGTTACTTTAACTTTAAGATATCAACAGTTATTTAGCACCTGGTTGATGAGGAACAAGGTTGGTATATGAGTGTTGTTTTGTTAATACATTTAGTTCGAAATTTCTGGTAAGGTGTTCTACTAAGTAAACGATCACGGTTTTGTCCACTAGATGGTGCTAATGTGCATCGATAAATGAGATAAATAGATAAATGAGACACGGTAGCAATTCAAAGGTTTACAGGCTTCTGTGTTATTTGTCTAGTAAATCATAGAAAATTGCAAACGTTTATTTTATTTCATAGTTAAATAAGGCAAAAGGTTAAAAGTAACATACTGTTTGAGTTACTAATGGTATTATTTTTATTCTGTATATTTTGTAGCTCTTACGGTGTGTTCACATAAAGGACTCTTAATAAAAGGATTGTGAAGCATCAGTTTGAGAGACCATCTTTTCAACCGGGGATGCTACAGTCACACGAGACCACAAACCAAAACCCGCGAAAATAAGGAGCGAAGAAAACCCATTGAGAAAACCCCTACAAAGCTAGCATGGAGAGCGAGGAAGCTTCATGATGGCAATACAACTAATGCAGAAAATCAGGAGTATAACGTCAAGATGTTCCCAGTTTTACTGATGAGCAGTGGATGGATAATTTCCGTATGTCCAGAGAGACCTTTTAATACGACTGTCGCCGCCTGACGCCTGCACTGGAGAGAATGGACACAACGTATCGTCTTGCTGTACAGCTAGAAAAGAGAGTTGCTGTTGCCCTCTGGAAATTCGCAACTAACTCAGGAGCATCGTGCACCTTTTTGGAGTAGGCATTTCAACTGCCTGTGACTGTTTGAATGAGTTCTGTTTCTCTGTGTAAGAAATCTTGTTGCCTGAAGTAATTAAGATGCCAAATGCAGAAAAATGTAAAGAACTGTCACTATACTTTGAGCAGAGATAGGGGGTGCCACAGTGTGTTGGGGCTGTTGATGGTTCCCGCATCCCTATTTTAGCACCCCAGGAGTACCACACAGTTTTTCAACCGGAAGGGATGATATGCCATTATTTTACAAGCAGTTGTTGATGGAAGAAGTTTGTTTTGGAATGTGTACACTGGGCAACCTGGAAGCTTACATGATGCCAGAGTTTTACGTTGTCCTCACACACCAACAGGAGACATTCAACCAAAAAATAAGCAAAGCAAGGGTTGTGGTTGAAAATGCTTTTGGCAGGCTAAAAGGAAGATGGTGATGCCTGCAAAAGCGCAATGACTGCAGTCTTGAGAGAGTGAAGTCCATGGTGCTTTACAACCTCTGTGAGAGCCATGGTAAGGAGTATAGAGAGGAGTGGAGTGAGAGCAACGCTTATCCACAGCCGGATATGCCAGGACAACCTCCTGCGGCAGACACCGAAGGAGCAGGAGTGCGTACAGCCTTGATGCGTTACCTCGTGCCTTCAACCTTTCAAGTTTCATAAACATTTTGACAATTTTGACAGCACATACATGTATAAGTACATGAACTTGTAGATTTAAAGAGAAAATGTTCCTTTAGAAACTAATAAAGATTTCATTACCTGCCTTTTAAAAGCTATGTGTTCATTATGAATCTATCAGTGGTGCATCAGTAGCAAGCTTAAAGATTACGGAATAGTCAGCCACCAGTGTTGGGGGGGTTAATGCATTACAAAAGTAATAAGTTACAGGAATATATTACTTTTTTCAGTAACAGTAATGAAACACATTCCTTACAAAATATAAAGCAATATATTACTAGTTAAAAATTCGATAACTCAAGTTACAAGTGCATTTAAAATTGTTTATATGGCAAACTAATGCAAGACCAAATCAAGTTCGATACAGAACAAAATCTTGTAATATGGATGTGTTTTAAAGGTAAAAGTAATATGTAGCACACCTGAAGAGAAAGTCTTAAAATGTGAGCAATGATGAATTAATTTTTCAAATAAATATGGCCAATCCTCCTCTGACATTACTAACAAAAACAAACTATTCAAACAGTCATTTATTAAAAACTCCAAATACTTGAACTGTGCAAACAAGTGAATAGTGCAAAAAGAGCTGTACTGGATGATGCAGGTAACACAGATCACTTAGGTGTTTCCTGCCTCTCTGTCATCCTGGTCAACAAATCTAAGAGACCCTCCATTAAAGTTTTCTGCTGGCGGTTGGCTTCTGCCAGCTCCGCCCGTAGAGCTGCATATTCCTCTGCCTCCCTTTGTGCCTGTTTGTGAAAGAACTGCAGCATGTTGTTCAGGCGTGCATCACTCTGTCTCTGCTGTTCTGCATCAGACACAAGCATCTCCTGAACACTTGCCAGAAGAGTGTCAGTCCTCTTTCTCTTTCCTGGAAAAACATAGGGTGGAGAAAGACACTTAGCACACAATTCTAATACAACGCTTTGAATTCTAGTTCTGTGACACTAAAATGAAAATAGTAGGATGCCTTATTTACCAGGCCTAGGATGGCAGAGAATACTGGCAGCTGGCTGGTGCTGCTGGCTGCTGCTCGCTGCTGCTGACGGCTCTGGTGTAGTTGCTAAAGAGAGAAACATTTCAGAATGAAACCAGTTCAAACAATGAAGGATGGCTTACCATTCATTATAGTTCTGTGTGGCTCTATCACTTCTTTTTTGCACATTTAAGCAAGACACCAGCAAGAGCAGCTTACATTATATCTTGTGCTTAACTCTTGTTACCACCATTATATTAACAGTTTGCACATGCAGTAGGACTGTGCTTTACCTGGTTTAGGAACACAGAGGATGCTGGCAGCTGGCTGCAGGTGGCTGATGGTGGCTGCTGCTGATGGCTCCGATGTTGTTGCTGAAACGTGAAACATTTCAGAAAAAAATAAGTTATAAAAGGTTTGGCTCCCCACTGACGCTTCAGACGTTTGTACTCGACAGGTAGGTTAGAGTTCGGCATGCATGATGTAGAACTGCACTTAAGATTACTGCTAGAAGTTATGTACGTCTAGATTGGAACTTTCCAAGGAAGATTCCTTTATTTATTTTGTTAATGCCAATAGCAACGTGTAAACGGGGGCTGGAGAGGTTGTTTCTTTCCTGAAATTCAGGAAAATCCTCCGCCATACCTTTATTAAAAATATAGTAGCATACAGTGTCCGAAATTAACTGGTTGACTCTGTGATAAAACAAGCCCAACATAACAACATGCGCGTCATTCACACTGATAGAATGCCGTTTTATTCAGGCATCACAGAAACAAAGGAGAAATCCACCAGAAAGAAGGCTGAAAAACATGACTCATTTTTTACATACATTAACTCGCCATGTGCCCGATGGCGCTCTGAGATTTACTCGCCAAACAGCAAGTTTACTCGAATGACCGAGTGTTAGAAAATGATACGTTTATTTTTGGCTGTTGTTAACTTCAATACATTAAGAGAATAAACATTTTCACATGCATCGAGACCGTTTTCTTTACATGTTTGATAGCGGCAAGGTGTGCTGGTGGCAGCGGGAGCATCCAGGAGTCCGTTCAGCTCTGTCTCTGAACAAACAAGCATAAATCAGAACAAATATTTTTAAACAAACATAACAAAATGAGCTAGATAAGCTCAGTTATTTTAGTGGTATATCAGTTTAATTAACTGAGCCGCGGACGATGGCCTCCAAAAGCAGGAGTCCTTTGTCCCTGCGTTGCCAGAGTAGGCAGGTCGGTGGCCTAAGATGAGGTCCAGGGTGTCGAACTACTTACTGGTTTTGCGATTCACCCCACTCTGGTGTTCCTTCATTGATCCTTCATTTTTTTTGTAGTCCTGTTTAAGTTTTTTAACCTTTTCCCTGCACTGCTTAGAGGTGTGATAAATTCCCGCTGTTGCTAGTTATGGTTGCAAATATCTTTATATTCCGCTGTGAGCCTTCAAATGGAATATATGGCCAGCAAATGGTAAATGGACTGAACTTATATGTGGTAAATGGACTGAACTTATATAGCGCTTTTCTAGTCTTACTGACCACTCAAAGCGCTTTACATTGAAGCCACATTCACCCATTCACACACCAACACCCAACATGGCTCGGTAGGACAATGTAGAATTTGGGGGTTAAGTGCCTTGCGCAGGGGGGCATCGACATGTCTGGAGGAAGCTGGAATCAAACTTACGACCCTCTGTTTGCAAGCCAACTACTCTACCACTGAGCCACAGTCGCCCCGTGCAATGCAAAGCTTTTACTTCGTCATCGGTCCATTTATTGCTAGCCATCTTCTTACTCTGTTGCTGCTGCTGCTGTTGTTCTTGTTTTTAAAAATGGCGGGTCCACAGGAAGCAGAACTCCAGAGGGTTGGTTTATAAGTACGACCAATCACCAAACACCTACGTCATATTAGTTCCAATGGAACCCCAGAAAGACCCTGCCTCGGAGTCGGAGCTAAAATGGTTATAGGAACTGAGGGCCGCTGTCCCTAGTTCCTATATATCCGAATGCACGAAAAAACGGCCTGGGTCCTGAAAAGGTTATAGGAACTTCAAAAGGTTCCTACAGTCCGAATGCGGCTATTATATCAACCCAGCAGACCACTCAGGTCCTCCAACTCTAGCTTACTAAACGGGGAGAGGCAGCTTTCAGCTTCTATGCTCCACAAATGTGGAATAAACTTCCAGACAAATGCAAAAATTCTGAATTGCTAGGCTCTTTTAAATCAAAGATAAAAACTCTACTATTCAGAGCTGCATTGGAACCTTAAATTGTGCTTTCTGGTCACCTTTTTTTTTCTTTTTTAACCGATTGTGTTTTATTGTTTTAATCTGTTTTAATTGCATTAATTAGTTCCTTACATTATTTTTGTTGTTGTGGTTTCATTTCTATTCTTATTTTTTATTTCCTTTTTAAGTGATTGTGTATTAATTACATACATTTGTTCCTTACATCATCTTTTCATACTGACTGATTACTGTTAAATGTTTTGTTTTGTAATAATAATGCTCTTGTAATCATGTGGTTTCATTATCACTGAATCATGTAAAGCACCTTGAATTGCCTTGTGTTGAAAGTGTGCCAGACAAATAAAATTGCCTTGCCTTGCCTTGCCTTCAGATGAGCATCTGGTGCCTCCAGCGTGCTTGGGTCTGGAATGGATAACCCCCATCGTAATTACACAAACAAAAAAACACTCCCACACCCCTCACGTGCGGTTGTACATAGTCTGCCATTTTAAAATAAGTTCCAACTGCTCTCTCCCCTTCATTTAAACAGTTAGTATGCTAACTCAACACTGTTTTGTCCACGGTTATATGCAAACAAAGACATCTTGCTAGGCCTTGAGATCCAAAGAACCTCATCACTTGTGCTTACTTAAATAGTTTACAGATCGCTTTAAATGAAAGTAATTACAAGCAGGGATTAACGAGTCCCCGGCTGCAGTGCTGCCTTCGTTGGGCGGTCTGTGGCCATAGATCACGTCCAGGAGGTCATACCACTTCCAAGACTCTTAGCTGTTCCCACTCCGGTTGTTACTGTCTCTGATTTTTCTACTGCCCCTTCAGGTTTTTCAGCTTTGTGTGACACTGCTCTGAGGTTCTTTGGAATCCTGCTGCTGCCATTCTGCTGTGAAAAGTCTATGAACACCTTCTCAATCCTCACCGACAGCTGAAAGCGGAACAACTCCAGCCTGGTACAGTCCTGCTCCATGGGCCGCTTTGATGATGGAAATGGCCAAAAATGCGAACTGGACCGTGCTGGTCCGACCACTCTGTGAAAACGGAGCATTAGAATGGTTTGATTGTTGTTCAGACAAGCCATGTAAGCCAATTTAATTAAATATTTGTCATCCCATTCCTTAATTTGTATTTAAATTAGCAGATAAACAAGTTTACATGTGTTTGGGATATCTGCAATATCCCCATAGAGTGACTTTAGAAAGAACATTTTGAAAATAGATTGTTGGAAGCTCAAGAAACGACCTCATGTTGTTCTCAGTATCATCATGCGTTAGATCACACTGCATCTTCTTAACACAATTCCCCTGCCCAATTCCTGATGGGAAGACAGTTGCAAACAACACTGCAACAGCATCCTGTGACCCTGACTCCGAGATTGCCAATCATCAAAGGATTCAGAACCAGACAGAGATAATCGAAAGAAAACCAGCAACGTTAGTTCAACTGTCGACACAGAGCCTGACCACTGACACCTTTGGAACCAGGTCAAGCTGAGTGGCTTCCAAGAGAAAACAATGAAGGGACTGTGGTAGAGCATGCAGCAACACCTAGATCATATGTAATTTACACAGAAGAGGGACATATGAGGAGAAATCGTACACATCTTAGGCCATTATGTTTAGCACCTGTAAATACATCAGTTACTACCGCAGAACAAAGTACTCCTGACATACCAATAAATTGTACTCCTACCACACTTAGTAGTAACACAAGTATGGATACAGCAAGTACACCTCATGTAACAGCCTCAGGATGAATTTCTTGTGCACCTAAACGGGTAGATCTATAGGCACACTGTAAATATAAAAAAAGAAAAACATGTGTTTGCTAATGAGTTCTGTAAGTTAAAAGTGGTAAAGAGGTTCATTGGAAATCGTAGAAAGAGAGAAAAGCAGAGGGAAAAATGGTCTCATACTGGGTTGTATAAGATAATAGTTGTGAAGGTGTTCAAAGAAAACAAAAATGGTTTGCAGAGAAAGGAATCCAGGTTTGTTATGGATGTTTATGTTAGTAAAGAAAAAAAAGAAAAGTTGAATGTCATGCGCTGTTGAAGTGTGTGGAGATTTCTGCATAAAGAGGAATGTGTTGTGTAAAGTGGAACTAATGTGTTCATGTTCTCACACGAAGGGACTTGTGTGTTAAGATGCCCATCTAAGAGGAAACAGGTATTAAAGTGAGTTGTGAGCTACGCCAGGTGCCGTGTGTGTCTCCCTTTGTCACAGATTTTATTCATAACTTTGGTGGACATGATTTTTAGGCGCAGCCAAGGCAAGACCAGACAATTTTATTTGTACAGCACACTTTCAACACAAGGAGAGTCAAGGTGCTTTACATGATTTAAATTAGAACACATTAAAATAAAAGAAAGCATTTACAATAAAACAGTAATCAAGACAATAATTTGTAGGAAAATTAAAAACAAGCAAGTAAAAGCAATAATAGGACCAGTTACTCATAACTAGGTAAATAGGTAAATTTTAATTTTAGACTTAAAAGAGTTCAGTGTCTCTGCAGCTTTGCATTCTCCCGGTAGTTTGTTCCAGATGTGAGGGGCATAGAAACTTACAGCTGCCTCTCCATTTTTTGGTTCTTGTTCTAGGGACGATCAGTAAACTAGAGCTGGAGGACCTGAGATGCTCTGGATGGTTTGTACTGTGATATAAGAAATATTAATACTTTTATATGCTTTACATATATTTGGGTAAACATTTTTATATGTAGTGAAGTAGTAAAATTAGAATTTTGTGAATCTGTGATCGTGGGAAAACTCAGTGTCTGTAAGTTGGCCTGGCAGGTGGTAATCTAGGAGAACAAAGCTGAGTCTATTAAACATACTTTGGAAGCAGGAGTAGGGAGTGAAACAAAAATGGCCTGCATTTGTATAGCGCTTTACTCAGTCCCTACAGACCCCAAAGCGCTTTACACTACATTCAGTCATCCACCCATTCACACATACATTCACACACTGATGATGGCAAGCTACTTTGTAGCCACAGCTGCCCTGGGGCGCACTGACAGAGGCGAGGCTGCCGGACAATGGAACATAACTCACAAATGAACTGTTCAAGGTCTCGGGGAAGCAAAAAGCTATGGGAAACTGTGCTTCTTCTACTGACCATTAATGTGTATGTGGAGTCTAAACTTTGAAAAAAATACGGGGTGGGTTCAGCTATGATTCTGGGTGTTTGTACTTCAATAAAAGAGTGCTCCCCTGTCAAGAATTCAGTCAGACTTTGGTCTGGCTCCAGCTGAATTCAGGTGCGCATTGAAAACATAATTCTGTTGTGTGATTGTGTTGTTTCTCTCTGTCCCTGAGTCTTATTCTGAAAAGGTTCCGCTGAGGAGCGTCGGGTCCTCTAAAACATACAGATAACAGTTCCTGATTGAAGAGGGAGTTTATCCAGCAAAAGTAGTATAGAGTAAAAGTTTTCAATCCCGATAGATAGCAGATCGTTAATGTTCAAACCCATTCAATGATTTATAAACTAATAAAAGCAGTTTGAAGTCTATTCTCTGAGCTAAAGGGAGCCAGTGAAATGACTTTAGAACTGGGGTAATGTGTTCTGTCTTCTTGGTTCTAGTGAGAACACAAGCAGCAGCATTCTGGATCAGCTGCTGCTGTCTCATTGATTTTTTTAGGTATACCCGTGGAGATACTGTTACAGTAATCAAGGTGGCTAAAGATAAATGCATGGTGTTTTTCTAGGTCTCCTTGTGTCATTAGTCCTTTAATCCTGGAAATGTTCCTCAGGTGATAGAAACCTCACATTGTTATTGCCTTTATGTGACCCTGGAGGTTTAGATCTGAGTCCCTTATTACACTTAGATTTCTGGCCTGGTTGGTAGTTTCTATTTGGGCCTGTTAAGCTGATTACTGATATTTAATCGAATTTTTTTGGGTATATCATGGTCAACGGTGTCAAATACTACACTGAGGTCTAATAGTACCAGTACTGTGGTTTTACGACGTTTGTATTTGTACGGATGCCATTGTAGGCGGTTGTACCTACGAAAACCAGTGCGATAAATATCGAAGCGGTTGTTCAATGTTAGGAAGCTGTTTAACTGTTGGAACACAGCTTTTTCAATACCGATAAATGGGAGATTAGAGATTGGTCTGTAGTTTTGCATTAACTTTGCTGTCTAGTTTCTTCTTCTTTAGTATTGGTTTGATAACTGCTGTTTTTAAAGCCCCCGTGTGTAAGAATTACCTCCAACTAGTGGTGTGCTAAATGAATGCAAGCAAATGAGCAGTGTTCTCTGGCTTCCCGCCGTTATAACACGTAACGGAAGCTGCGGAGTGTATTAATTGTGATCATGTCAACGTCTGGAACAAGCTCGACTGTTTCGTCAGGTGATGAGGTACAGAACCATACATATTCTGCTTTATTTATGCTCGTTGCTCGTTTCTTCTCTTCGCCTCTCCCTTTCCCCCCCGACGTTACTGGCTAAAACACGTAAAGCTAACAAGTTTAACCCCTTTAGGCTAACGTATTCAAAGATGGCGATGCAACATGGCAGCCTCAGATGGGAGGCGGTGCACCCCCTGTGTGTATAAAAAACATATTCTAAGACACGAGAACGCTTTCATGATAATGCAATTGTGATTAGACTTCAGGAAAATACGTATTTATGAAAGCGGTACTTGATTTTTGTTAATAAAAGGCCAACTTTGTTACACACTGGATCTTTAAGGCTTTGTGGAAGACACCTGATAGGCAGACCGGGGTGTTGGTCCCCCTCTTTAAAAAGGGGGGACCACAGGGTGTGTTCCAACTACAGCGGGATCACACTCCTGAGCCTCCCTGGTAAGGTCTATTCAGGGGTTCTGGAGAGGATGGTCTGATGGATAGTTGAACCTCAGATTCAGGAGGAACAATCTTGTGTTCGTCCTGGCCGTGGAACACTGGACCACCTCTACACCCTCAGCAGGGTCCTGGAGGGTGCGTGGGAGTTTGCTCAACCGGTCTACATGTGTTTTGTGGACTTGGAGAAGGCACTGTGTCCCTCAGGGAATCCTGTGGGGGGTACTCCGGGACTTTGGGGTACTTGGCCCTTTGATAAGGGCTGTTAGGTCCCTGTATGACCGTGTCAGAGTTTGGTTCGCATCGCTGGCAGTAAGTTGGATTCGTTTCCAGTGAGAGTTGGACTCCGCCAAGGTTGCCCTTTGCCACCAATCCTTTTCATACCATTTATGGATAGGATTTCTAGGCACAGCCAAGGTGTTGAGGGGATCCGTTTTGGTCGCCTCAGGATCAGGTCTCTGCTTTTCGCAGATGATGTGGTCCTGTTGGCTTCATCAGCACTCCCTTTTTTCATTACACACCAGGTTTTGATGATCTGTATATGCTTACAAATAGGACTTTGTTTGGTTCATTTGTATATACCCATATTTATCTAAATATTCAAAGGTGCTGAACTCGCCTAGCAATACCTTTTTGAGATTTTTTTCCTGGTGTAACTAATGAAGTGATAATCAGTTGGGCAAGTCTCTATTAGTACAGTTTGCTCAGTATTTTCCTGTAGCCAAGTTTCTGAGAGAAATAGAGCATGTATATCATGTGTAGTGATGCCATCATTGATTCGGAGAGACTTCCCTGATGGAGATCTTATATGTTGTACAGCAGCGTTAATATTTCTTTACATGATTGAGATATTACTTTTGCATATTTAGATTTCTTTCAGTGAATGAGAGATAATTTTTACAGGGTATTATTTTTAAATGCTGCACTGCTATGTACTGTTGCACTGTTATATGCAATTTTAGTGTGTGAACATTTATTTTTTATAATAACCAGGATTTTACTTTCAAAATGAGAATGACCAAACCCTCCTGCCTGGTGGGTAGTGTGTCTGGTGACACCTTATCATCTTATCAGATGTCTAATATTGTAAGTTGGGGAGTCACATTGTTTAAAAATCCTGGTTGGACGTGGCATTGAAAGCAGGATTCCCTTGTTCACCTGAGTCTGAAGGATATCAGAAAAGTGCCGGAATGGCAAGCCTGTTTTGGAGATAGTGGAGGAAGTTGACGATGGGGGTGTATTGGATCTATTGCTAGTCATTCTGTCAGCTGGTGTGTTAGTTGTATCTGCTTTAATCAGTGAGGGGTAAGGTAGTGGCTCAATTGTTTGACCTGGTATGTCAACTGATGTTCCTGCAAAAGCTGAGATATCAAGGGGGGCTGGAGACATTGTAATCACTGGCTTGGGTTATTCAGTTGTTGTTGGAACTGTTGGTGCTTGCCCAGGGAAGCATTTTCTGTAGAGTTGAATCTGCATGGTCAGCTGGAGTCCCTTTAGAAACTGTTAGAAGTGGAGTTGTTGGGGGGTGGTGTAACTGAGCTGTTTCAGCTGATGTGTTTCTTTACAGAGATGCTAAAACTCTGTGCTTCTTTCGGAGGTCATCAAACGGCGTTTGTTTTACAGCCAGCTGATATGTCTCTGGCGGGCTTATCACTGAAGGTCGCGAGGACGTTATGGTCTCTGTGTATTCCAGCTGGTTGGCGTCCACTGTGTGTCTCGGTTTGAGAACAGCGCGGTGAGTTCACATGAGATAACAGGTTAAAAGATAAAGCCTCTGGCCTTTCATATTAATATGACATTCATTTTTTGTAAACAAATGTCTCCTTTCACAAAAAATCTTTGAATTATTTAGAAATCGAATTGACCTTTCAGCACCGACAGCTTTAACAAACTTGCTGAACAATGTGATCCTGCTAAATTCTTCATCTGAGGGCATTGCTGGAATTGGTCCAGATATGTGAAGTTCTACATTGCGGTTGTTGAAGTTCTGGAGTAAAGCCAAGAAGTCTTTCTTTAGAATTTCCGATTTCTTCAGAGATATGTTAGCAGCTCCAGCATGAACAACAACTCTTTCTAGCTCTGGGTTGTTCTCAAGAAACGATGGAATCCTCTCAGAAAGTTATTTTATTGTCATCTGTGGACAATTAAAGACACTTGTATTGATACATAGCTGTTCAATACCTTTGATCAATCTGTCATGAATAATAGCAAGCGTTTTCCCTCTCTTGCTGTTCTCTGTTCTCTTTGGCTTTTTGTTGCTGTTCACTTTATCTTTGTTTATGTTTCGCCAGCCTTGCTGTGAATCTGCCAGTCTCAGGGACCTGAGAGAGGTTAGCGCTGTGAATCTGTTCTTTAACGGGAGAATCGGAGTTGTTAGTTGTTGGGGTTTCTATTGACGTTCCTTATTTTTCTTCTTGTGTGTCTCTCGTCTGAGTGCTGGCCACTCTTCTGACGAGTGGGTTTTTTTTCCCGATGTACGCTTTCTGTTCGGCGGCGTACACTGTGTTGTTGCATCGACCTGCCTGGCTGGTGAAAATCACATGCCACAGGGAGAGTAGTGTTGTTTCTAGGAGTTCAAATATCTGGGGGTCTCGTTCTCGACTGATGGAAAAATGGAGTGGGAGATTAATAGACGGATTGAAAGGGCGTCAGAGTTTTATCATAATTTTCCAAATTGTGACTGAATTAAAATAGCTTTGACCCTAGATGTAGCTTAAATTAACATGGACACTGTTACGGATAGTTTTATGCTTCTTGTAAATGAAAATGCTACATAAAGAAGATTTAAGATAAAACCTTGTGAAAAGCCCTGGTTCTGCCCAAAGCTGGCAGATCACAATCATGACTGTAACCTGGCTTCATCCAGAGCTAAGAAAACAGGTTGTACGGTGTGGCTTCGTTTCCAATATGGCCGCTGTAAACCGAAGTGGCCTGTGTGTGTGGCCTCTTCATCAGGTTCATGGAATGCACGTGTAAGCTGATTGAAAGCTGTCAACTTACGATCATCTAAGTTGATTGACAACTGGAAACTTAAATTTTATTGGCTAAAATAATTTGTCAATGTTTGAATTTCATAGTGGTCATTGGGAGGAAGGCAGAACTAAGGAAGATTAACAAATATTGTGGACACTAGCCTTTTATCATAGCATTGACCCCTAATATAATTTTAAAGATTTATAAAACTTTGAGACACAAATATATTCTCTGGATGGCCATTTTAAGCTAGCTTGTGTTGCAAATTCAGTATAGCAGCTTTATCACTGGTGATCCCTGTGGTTTTAAGAGGTTTAAATAAATAAAAAAAATCAGGCAAATAGTTTATTATTCTGCATTGACTTCAATTTGGAGTGCAGCTACTGCTTGTTTACATTTCTTTTCCGCCATCTTGGCCCTGTCCATCTGTCAGTTTTCAGTGATGTAGCCTATGCTGCATCACGAGTGACGTTGGCTTTAGGCGCATCGTGCTCCTGCTAGACGTCACGCAGTTTGACCAACTTTACTCTGGGGCCGTGCAAGATCTGCAGCTTGCACAGTGTGGCAAGAAGCAGTCTTTTGACAAGTCAGAGAAATGCATAGCGTGATCCTGGCAACAGCATAACATTTATGGACATGAAAATAACCAGACAGCCGGACGGAACTCTAAAAATAAATACATACAGAAAACCAACACACACGGATCAATACCTACTATGGACATCAGAACATCCTACAATACACAAAATGTCAGTCATCAGAACTTTGTATAATCGAGCTAATATGATAACGAAGGAGCAAGACCGTGAAATAGAGGACCAACACATACAACATGCACTAAAAAACTGTGGCTACCCAACTTGGGCACTGAAGAAAGGAAAACAAAAAGTAAACAAAAACAAAAACCATAAACCACGCAAAAGAACGAAAAGTACAAATAAACTGGATCCAAAACTCGTCATAACTGTCCCCTACATTAAAGGAATAACAGAAAAAAATAACAACAGTAATAAAGAAACACAACATCAACACACCAATGAAACCATACATGACAATAAAACAAAAACTGGTACACCCAAAAGACAAAAATGCGTTAGGGTATATGTCAAAATACATAAATATATTGAAAATGATCAGAATGAAGTATCACCTTCAGGAGATTCTAGCAGATGACAACACCATCATTATCTGCAGCCTGCAGTGATCTGATCCCTCTGTCCCCAGTTTAAACTATGCTTATGTTTATATCATACTTCCCCGCAGGCACCCCATAAAATAGATGCGTAGCCTAAATTATCTCCAGTAGCTGGGATCAAACTACTGCCTTGTGGCATGCAAATCCGATGTGTAAACCACTCTGCCAAAACAGCAACTTAGGTATGTGAACCAACCAGGGGAAATTATAAAACTGACAGTCCCACAGACGATAATGCTTGCATATAACCGAGGTTAGGGATTCGTAGTCTGTGCACAAGGTTTAGAAAACCGAGGGTACTCTTTAAAATGTATTTCTGCAGCTGTCCCCAAGTATCTTCTCAATATAATCTTCGGGAGATTCTAGCAGATGACAAAAACAGGGTTATCTGCAGCCTGCTGTGATCTGCTGAGTTCCCCCCTTTCCTTCTTTTTGTAATGGATCATGCCAAGGTTTTGTCAGCCAATCAGCAGCGACATAACCCAACACCTGAAGTACGTGTTTTTTGCACGTCCTGGACGCGTTGTGTACGTGTTGTTTTCGCGTTGAATATCTTAACACGAAAAGTACGTGGTTGATACGTGTTGTTTGAGCTTTTTGTACATGTTGTGTATGTGTCAAAGACGCACAAAATTTCACGTGTTTATGTCCCTCATGGCTTTCCATAGAGTTGGGCTCTTGTGGTGGTAACGGTTAGACTCGAAATTGACGGTTTGGGATTCCTCCAGTATTCCCACATAAAACACTGAGTTGCAAAAAATGGAATATGTTGCAAAGAGAGGGCGATATGGTTTAGTGAGTTTATATTAGTATACTACTTACTAAGTAGTTCATACTGTAGACAACTTTTCATTCCTTGTTATTTAAAAAAATTCTAGTTTGGTATGATATTTGTTCTTTTATTATTAATTCATAGTGATGAGCATTTCAGTTTGGTTGAAAAAAAATTGTGGACTTTGGTATGTCCTATGCTTTTTTATGTATTTTTTAATCTTCATTTTATTACTCTATTTTTATAAAAGGATACATAAATAAAGATATAAGTATTAGCAAGGGGTAAGTGACACATAATTAGATACGTCTGCCTAATAATGCAATAGAAATGTGAAAAGTACCATATTTGAATATGTCAACGACACTGTAAATAGGTGTAAATTAAATAAAATTTCTCACTTAAAAAGTCACTGTTTAAAAAACGTGTTATATTTTGTAGGTGCAATGTCTTATTTGTAACCAACAACTGGCTTACAATAACAACACCATCACTTTCGTGCCAAACATGACACTTCTGTTTGAGCTGCAGCCAGCAGTCAGGGTAAATAGCTACTTCTCCACTTGCACGTCACTATGTATGTGTTTTTATGTCACATTATTGTTGTATTAATTTGTTTTTGTTGTATTGTAGACAGCAGAAAGGACAACATTGACGAAGCCCTGGTGAATATGATTGTTAAAATGTACAGCCATTTAGTATTATGGATGACAAAGGATTCAGATCCTTTGTCAGCCTTTTAGATCCCAAATTTGTCCTTCCATCACACCAGGCACTGAAGAGCATGGCTGATGCCAAATATAAGAGGGAGAAAGAGAAGGCCAAGGAGATCATTCAGAAAGTACATGCAGTTAGTCTGACATCTGACAATCTATTCACTTGGATGCAAACCTTGCTTTTACCTGCCATTTCATTGATGAAAGTGACGAGTTAATTTCAATGTTACTGACTGTCGAGAAGTTTCCAGAGAAACATACAGCAGCTAACATAGCTAAAAATTGTACTACTGTGATAGAAGAATGGAGCATTAGTCCAATATTATGTGCCTTGTGACTGATGGTGCTGCAAACATGCTGGCATGTGCAAATAATTTGGACGTGAGGCACAGTCACTGTATTGCACATGTGCTGAATCTAGTAGTCAGGAAGGCAGTAGATTTGACCCCTTGTCTTGAGGACATGAGGGGCAGGACCAAGAAGATTGCTGCCTATTTTAGGACCAGTACTTTGGCCAGAAAGACTGCTTTTCCTACAGAGGCAGACGGAGGCACCTGTGAATAAATTGATTCAGGAGGTGGACACAAGACGAAACAGCACCTTCAATATGTTGCCCAGGTTTTATGAGCAGCGTAAAACAGTAGGTGCAGCTTTGGTGTCCCTACATAAAGATGTGGCTCCCCTGACCTCTGCAGAATACGATGTCGTCTCTGAATGCCTTGAGGTATTGTTATCCTAGAAAGAGGCAATTGTAGAGCTGTCTGCTGAGAAGTCTGTGGCAGGGTCAAAAATCATACCATTAATTTGTATGCTGAGGCACAGTATCACCTCAAAGCAGAGGCAGGTCAGGGGTGTAGTGACTACCAAACTGTGCTGTAACATTTTACAGCTGATGAATGACAAACTCAGCCACTACGAGACAGCTAGCCAACATTCTCTAGCCACCGTTCTGGACCCCAGATTCAAGGTGATGGGGTTTCGTAATGCTACAAATTCAGAGAATGCGGAAAAGAGACTGACTGCAAAATGTGCCACTCTGGTGCAAAAAAATTATTAAGATTTATTAAGATAAAAATTTATTTATAATAAAAAATGTATAAGTACTGGCCAGGGAAGTTTTGTGCATCCCAGCATCCTCTGTTCCCTGTGAAAGGTTTTTTTGAAAAGCTGGTGAAGTTGTCAGTAAAAAAAAGAAAGGCTCAGCCCTACAACTGTTGAACAAATTATGTTTTTGAATAAAAATGACATATGATCCCCATATTGTCACCAAGCACAACCACCTGTTCACAAGTACCCCCACCAAAATCATCCTCACCAAGTCCAAAATATATGTCCTTCCCACCATGAACCAGGCATACACTGTTCAAAAGTACATATTGCCAACTGAACAAACACCAAAGCAAACACTGATAAATTGTCCTACTAAATAACATTCCTGACTTAAAATGTAGGCCATTTATAAGTCAGTTCGGCACCACAATAGTGAGCTTTATTAGATAGGACACAATCTTGCTCAACTATACATTTTCATTTTTGAAATATATGAAGATATTTATATTTAATAATGAACTAAATCATTCACAGCAAGAAGAGTGATTTTATTAAATTGAATGTAATGTTAAAATGAAAAATGTTTATTATATAGGGATACTTTTAAATGCTTTATTTGTCCATAAAGTTAAATCCACTGTTCATCTTCAACAGTGGCTGGAAACAATACAGTGCAATACAAACATTTACCAGCAGATGTCCTTGTAGAGTTCTGAAGCATCAATGCAATGAACCTTTTTTCAATGCAATTGGATTGAAAGCTTCGTTGGTTCAAAAGGCTTCACATCCCCAACACTAGTCCACAGCGCAAAGAGAATGCAGCAATAGGCAACTTTAATTTGACATATTTTTACATTTATTTTGAGGTCTGTCTGTAGGGAGACACGTTTATTCAGACTTACTCACTCTGAACCCACGTCAGCAAGTGAAATAAGATGGTCACCACTACCTAATGGTCTATTACAGATTTCATTTATTGTATAAACTCTGTGGTGTAAATTGGCAAAACACAAAAAATGAATTAATTAAACCAGGACAAAGGATTGGCTTTCTATGTCTCAAGTTTATTAAGCAGGGCAATTTTATTTGTGTAGCACAATTTCAAGTGTAACACACACATTATATTAGAACATTACTCAAAGGCACCTCTAAAAAGTTTTTTATCATTGATTTAAAAGAGCTTAACAATTAAGCAGCTTTTTAGTCATCTGGAAGTTTGTTTCAGATTTGAGGAGCATAGAAACTGAAAGCTGCTTTACCATGTTTGGTTCTGATTCTAGGGGTGATTAGCAGACTAGAGTTGGAGGACCCGAGTGGTCAGGCAGTTTGGTATAGTGACAACAGATCTTCAACATACTTTGATACTAAGCCATTTATAACTAATTTTATAACAGTAGTATTTTTGAAGTCTGTTCTATGAGCTACAGAGACCCAGTGTAAGGACTTTAGAACTGGGGTGATGTGTTTTCAATTTTTCAATTCAGTTTATTTATATAGCGCCATTTCACAACAGATGTCATCTCAAGGCACTTTACAAAAAGAGTTATTACAATACAATGTTAAGTGTATAAATTACAGAACCACAGAAGATTGCGTCGTGGAATTCTCAGCAATCCCTCATACTGAGCAAGCATGCAGCACAGTGGGAAGGAAAAAAACTCCCTTTTAACAGAAAAACCTCCAGCAGAACCAGAGCTCAGCACAACGATATCTGCCTGCGACCGTTCTGTGCTTGGAGAATACATAACTGAGACACAGAAAGAGTCAATATAACTGATTTCCCCGCATTAAGTTTGTTGCAGGACGTGGAAAATTTTCCGTCACTGCAATGCCATCTTAGTCAGGGTCGTCAAGCAGGGCTAATCCGGAGCACCTACTATAATAGAAAACAGGTTAGTGCTTGAATTGACAGCACATCATGCAGTTGGGGAGAAGTAGGAGAGAAAGTAGGAACAGACCCTAATAATGTCCTCCAACAGCCTAGCCTAAAGAAGCATAGCTACTAACATTAACCTGTCTCCTAGCTACTAGGAGACCTGGCTACCAACACTCTGTCTGAGTCCTCCTGACCCGTGGACGGTGTAGGGCCGTAAGTGGGTTATTAGTCATGTCCCCTTCTCGAGTCGTTGTTTGAGAATGCAGCCCAAGTTGGGTGGTAAACTCCATCAGAGAGTTGCTAAATACCGGCACGAGACCGATAGTCGACAACTATTTTAAGGAAAAATAGACAGAACTGAGAGGACAGAGTTGAAGAGGGCGAGAAACGTTTAAGAGATAAACGGGTGGGGTCCGCACAGTCTGCCCGGGGGATTCAACCCGGCAGGTAATGGGCGGCCGCACTGTGCGGGAGGATCCCCTCGAGGGACCTCTCTCCGGCGCAGGCTGGCCCCTGTGGGGCACATTTCTTCCGCGGCGGTAAGCCGCGACCGGCTCCGTATCTTTACCTGGCTTACATTACTTTTACTTCCCAAGTTATATTAAGGATGGGAGCAGCAGCGTTGTGGATAAGCTGCACCTGTCTGAATTCTTTTGGCCCCGGAAGAGAACAAAGGAGCACTTCTAAAATGCTCTGACCTTCAAGGGGAGTAGTAATAACAAGGAATAACAAAACATTATTTTATGACGGAATTTTTGGGCAGATAATGCCTTATTACAGGCGGCAAATCTCCTCCCCGCACTGACTCCCATTGTATGATCGTGACTGGATATAACCTTCTCCCGAACGACTCCAATTGGCTCAAAACTTGTCTAGTTCACATGAAAATAATTTTACCTGATGTAAAACATGTGTTTATCTACCAATAAAGGATCTTTTTTTTGTAGCATTGTTTTTATTGCTAGTTTTTGGGTGTGAGTAAAAAGCCTAGTTTCCACTTAGCTGGACAGTGTGGTTTAAACCCGGTCTGCTATTTTATCATCTGGCATATCCAGTTTAATGTGTCCACCCCAAACTGAACCATCACACTTCCATACTAGTGCAACAACAATTAAGACACAAAGGAACATAACAAATAAATCAAGACACCAGCTACGGGCCAGTTGTAAGGAAAAAGACAAAAAAGGTGGAACGGACCGAGCTTCACTCAGTGAAAATGAGGTTAAGATGTTGCAAGACCTGCAAAAAACACGAACGAGACTTTGAGTTTTCTAGCCTGGTCAACTCACTAGCTGTATAGGAATGCACAAGACTCTTGAAGTGTCACGTGTCGGTTAAAAGGGAATGTTCAGGGGGGGTTTCAACGTGGACCTTATTTTTAGCAAATATTAAATTCATTTACTCACCCAGACTAGCTTGGAGCTATTTGGAGCAGTTCAGCAGGAGTTTATATGGAGTCGCGATCAGCGTATGTCCATATAATGGGATATATTCTCTGCCCCAAAATGCCTTCATTAACCATTTAACCAGCTGCGGAAGACTAGTGCCTTCATGACTCCCTCAAGAAGAAGCAGTGTATGTTCCTGTGTTTCCAAGGTGTGGGTTACAATGGGAGCCTGAACAAAGGGGGTTGTCAAACTTGATAAAAGAGACTCAGAATTCCCTCTCCCCATTCACTTGGGAGGAATCGCGAGGAGTTCCCAGGCCATTCGAGAGACATAATCACTCCAGCACGTCCCAGGTCTTCCTCTGGGTCTCATCCTGGTAGGACGTGCCCGGAACACCTCACTAGCCTGCTGTCCAGGAAGAATCCTGACCACATGCACGAGCCACCTCAAATGACTCTGCTCGATGTGGAGGAGCAGTGGCTCTACTCCAATCCCTCCCAGATTACCAAGCTTCTCACCCTATCTCTAAGGGAGAGCCCAGACACCCTGCGGAGGACACTCATTTCAGCCGCTTGTATCTGTGATCTCGTTCTTTCGGTCACTACCCAAAGTCTGTGACCATAGATGAGGATAGGAATGTAGATCGACCGGTAAATCGAGACCTTTGGACTTTCTGCCCAGCTCTCTCTTCTTCACCACAGACCTGTATAGCACCCACAGACGCCTGTAACTGCAGACGTCTTACAATCCGCCTATCGATCTCCGTCTCCATTTTTCCTGAATTCATGAACAAAAACTCCTCCATTTGGGGCAGGATCTTGTCCCCGACATGGAGGAGACACCCTACCCTTTTCCAGCTCAAGACCATCGTCTTGGATTTGGAGATGCCGATTCTCATCCCAGCCACATCACACTTGGCACTCCAGTGAAAGCTGTAGATCGCATAATGATGAAGCTAACAGGAACAAATCATCTGTAAATAGCAGAGACCCAATCCTGACCCCCGAAATGGTTCCCTTCATCACCTCGGCTAGGCTGTGCCTAGAAATCAATAAAAGTTATGAACAGAATCAGTGAAAGGGGCAAACTTGGAGGAGTCCTGCTCTCACCGACTTTCAGCTGGCAACGTGAACCGAGCTTTGACACATGTTATACAAGGAACTACAGCCTGTATCAAAGGGGCCCTGTATTCCATACTTCCGCAAAACCCATGTAGACCGGTTGGGTGAACTCCCATGCAACCTCAAAGACGAAAACAACATTGTTCTTCCTGGATCCGAGGTTCGACTATCCATCAGACCCTCTTCTCTAGGACCACTGAGTAGACCTTGCCAGGGAGGCTAAGAAGTGTTATTCCCCCTGTAGTTGAAACACACTCTGTGGTTCCCCTGGTCCACCACCTTTGTCCGGAAATCCCAGAGAACTGCCCCCAATGCCCACACAATATTTCAGACCCTTGTTAACCAACACAGCCCCACAACATCCAGAGCATTTAGGAACTCCAGGTGAATCTCATTCTACTCCGAAACTTTGCAACCGAGGAGCATTTTAAAAACCTTAGTGCACATTACGATATGAGAGTAAAATGTACAAGCTGGTCAATACAGCAAAAAGCTACCTCTTCAGTCTCTGGTTGTTGTAAAAACCCATATATATATATATATATATATATATATATATATATATATATGAAGCTATATAAAGTATATATAGTATGATATATGCTAATATTTAGCATATATATATATATATATATATATATATATATATATATATATGCTAATATTTAGGCTTTTTAGAAAAATATTTCATACATGGGAGTCATTAAAAAGATGAGAAAGAGGCCTGTGCACTACTGCACTACTGCAAAAAATATTAAGATAAAAAATATTAAGATGATTAAAATTAAAGATAAGATCAGAGCGCAAAGTTGAATAAAACTCGTATTTTTAAAGCAAGGGGACAGATACTTACACCTCAACATTTATTTTGCACCTGACCCCTGTCGGGCTCCATTCAGGGATTGTTGAGTGTTTTCATCCTTATATTCCTCTCGTCAGTCAAAATTGCGCTGTGCTGTCATCAATTTTCTATGGTGTTCGCCTATGGTGCCTTGGTGGTCGTACCATCTAAAGAGAAGTACAGGGGTTGCAGAATTCATATTAAGCGAAATATTACTCTGATACACTAGCAGGAAGAACAAAAACAAAAATAAAACTAATTCCACCCCCCAAGACAAGAAAGGAATGACCAGAGGGGGAGATATCACAAGCAGTAGATCCCACCATGGAAGGCACACATGAAGAAAAAAGTGAGAAACATTTTCAATATTAACTGATATTTTCTGCGTTCTACCTATCATATGATGTTTTTTTTATTTTATTTAACAGAATGCACACAGTTCAGGGAACTGAATCATTACAAAACAAAGTTCTAAGGAAAGTATCTGAGCATAATCTCAGATCTGGACTCTACCCTGTGCATATTGCTTTCCGATAGCTCAGATGACAGCATCGTTGAAGTTATGGAGGCTTTGGAGCGCATAACAGTGCTGGACAGAGATGGGCACTGATGGAGAAGGAGCGCAAATTTCAGATCAAGTCTGCAGTGGGCCCGCAGTGTGCAGATTCCACCTCATTAGCAGGTGTGCAGTTCTTGCCAGGACCAGGAGAAAGTTGTGTCTGATTTCAGACAATATGAAGGGAAATCTTCACATCTATTTAATACACCTATTTATCTTCTAGACGAGGGATAGCAAGATTGGGATTTTTTGTTTAGCTTGTTCGAATAAATTAATTACAATGAATTAGAATAGAAAGTTATTGAATGTGTGAATTTTATATTCTTTTTTTCTGTGTCCTGTCTGGTTTGCTCCTCAGAATTGGTGTCTGAGTACCAAAAACAAGCCCTACAGATTAACTTTTTCAAGCAGAGCATTAGAGCTTTGCTATATTACTCTACTTGTTATATATTTGTGAGAAATCTTTATTAATAAATACTGTGGGCTTCATTTCTTGAAGTTATGGATATGAATTCGAGAAAACAAAAGAAAAGAAAGAAAGAAGATAAAAAAGAGAAACAGGACAGGTAGGAGTGTGAATTGACGATACAAGATAGGGAGGTAAACAAAAAACACAAGAAAACATCCCAGTCCTCCACCTCTGTTGGATGGTAGAGAAGTGGGAAAAACAAACAAAAACAACCAACAGAACAGAACAACATTAACAAAACAGATCAAGTAATATGAACTAAGAACTACACATTCACAACACACACAAAAATGATTAATAAATGCAATACCAATGTCACTGGAAAGCTCCTGGAACCAACTATCTGTTGATGATAACCTCAGCACGGAGGCCTCAGTCCTCAATATGGCTGTCCCCGGTCCCAGTCCTATTCTGGTGGACCTTTGCCAAATGTCTTCCCTTACAAATGTACCGTCCACTGTCAAATAACGCCTGCTGTGGGCCACAAAAACATTTTAAAAAATATTTATAAAAATAGATGACAATCATTTTTGACCCCATCTGACAGTAATAAAAGATGGAAAATAAAAAAGTGACAAGCGCAACTTTTTCTAAAAATAAAACATCTTTAAAGATGTAGTTATTGTATTCTTTCAGTATGTGGGTCTCGGCTTGAGTCGCAGGTTGTAAATCAAGGGGTCAGTTATGGGTCTGGATTTATTAAATAAACATAAATAAACAAAATAAACAGAAACAAACATGGGTAGTGTGTTCAGTGTCATCTTTATTGGTGCAGGTGACTGCTGCAGGATGATAGTCTGTCTTTGTCCGTGACATAGAGGAAGGATTTTATGCGACGTGAACATTCAGACTGAAGTCACTTTCGAAAACATCAGATTTGTATAGGATTTAGTGAATTGGGTTGCATTTGAAAAATTTGGATTTGTGCTGCTCAGACTGTCATAAAATGATAAGTAGGAACTAATAAGTAGGAACAAATGTCAAAGTAAAAATTCAAATAAACCACATCAATTAGCTGAGTTAATTAAACACCATGAGCAACAAAGGACAGTGAAAGTTATAGTTAAAAGTAATTCTCTGGAAAAGCAAAAAATAAACAAATGATTGTCCCTAAACTGTTGGGAATTCAAAGTTAGCAGAGAATGCTAGGTTAAAAATTGCACATAATTAGCATACTTAATACTCTCTTCCAGATATCAAGTTTTCTTAGAAACAAGAAATAACAGCACAAAAATAGAAATGAGAGAATTACTTACATTGGTCAATAATGAATGACTCCAAACTGGTTTAAAGCAGCTACACAATCAACCACCTTCCCATTTGCCATGCTTAAATTCCATGTATTTTCTTACCAATAGGTGGTGACTCTGAACCAGAAAATCAATGTAATTAATGCTAATAAATAGTATATTAAGTGAACTATTAATACATTCAGGAATGGGATCTGCAGACCCAGCTCTGTAGAAACCTTCATAACAACTACAGTTAAAGTCCTTCTGATTGACTGTCAGTGATGAAAGCATCAACCCAGCCTCTTCTTGAGAAATTTGTGCATTCATGAGCATAATTGGATGGCATGTTCTCTGGAAGAGTGTGAGAAAGCTTAAAGCACAGCGAACTTGCATTTCCTACGAAGCTGCATTATGAATACCTGCAATGCTATTAGTAATGGAGAGTGCTGGAGGCCCACGAGAAAAAAACAGAGTGAGAAATATGAAGAGAACTTATTGATATTTGCGCCCAGACATTTATAAATCATCTACACTAGGCTGTTGTGATGCTTTTCTCTACCAGGGATAGGGAAGCTGGTCAGAGTTAATGAATGGAGCTAAATACAGAAAAATCCTAGAAGAAGATGTGAGTGGAGTCAGCAAAAAGTGTGAAAATTAATTAGCATAATTGGACGGCATGTTCTCAGGATGAGAGTGAGAAAGAATACATACCACTGAACTTGCATTTCCTGCGAAACTGAATTGTGAATGCTATATTTTCTAATTGTGTAGCCAATTTCTTAGAAGGGAAATACTTTTTAAAAATCTTTTAACCATTTATTATTTTTATTTACTTACCCAGACAAGTTTGGAGCCAATTGGAGTCCTTTGGGAGAAGTCATATCCAGCTGCGATATATCCATATAATGGGAGTCAATCAGGGTTAGGAGATTTGTCACCTGTAATAAGGCATTATTTCCCTCAAATTCCTTCATTCAACCAATGTTTTGTTACTAATCGTTAGCACTACTTCCCTCAGTGTTCAGAACATCTCTGAAGTCCTTATTCTGTTTGGTTGTGTTTTACAGGCTTATAATACAATGACGTCACTGCTATACTCCTGGTTGCAGTCTGAGCAGGACTTTCACTCTGTGCTCTACAGCGGTAGTTTAGACAGAACTTGCTACTGCAGACATAAACATGGTTCACGTTAGCGTGTTTCCAAATTGCAGAATGAGCAATTGGACTAAGTTCAGCTTCCATGGGCTCCCTTCGGGCAAACTATGCGGACTACAGCTGCAATGGCGGACAGCTGCAATGTAATGGAAATCACTGGTGAGGTTAAGTTGGAACAGCGTAGTGTGTTCCTGATAGTAGGCTTTCTTACTCTGGTCCCAGCTCTCTGCAGGTCATTCACTAGGTCCCCCCTCCATGTGGTTTTGTTCGTGGTCTTATATCGTCCACCAGGCCCTTATTCTCAATTTTTAGATCAGGTATCAGCTTTTCTATCTGACTTAGTTTAAAAAACTGATAAAGTTATTATAGTTGGAGACTTCAATATTCATGTTCATAGTGAAAGTGATAGTCTAAATACAGCTTTTAACATGATCTTAGACTTAATAGGCTTTGCTCAAAATGTGCAGGAACCAACCCATTCTTGTCACCACACTTTAGATCTTGTACTGACTTATGGCATTGACTGTGAAGAAATAACAGTCTTTCCACATAACCCTATCCTGTCTGATCATTTTCTGATCACTTATAAAGTCACTCTGACCATATCAAACCTGAAAGAAAACTTCATTATACCAGAACGTTATCAGACAACGCTGTAGCAAGTTTTAAAGAGTTCTTCTAACTTTAGTTTCCTCAGTATATAAAAGTACAATAGAAAATATTGATTTAACTCCTGACCCCTCACAACTTGACATTTTAGTTCCTAGCGTTAAGTCCTCCCTGCGTCTGGCAATAGAGAAAGTTTGAAAAGAAAGGTGGCTAGCCATAGAGGATTAGCTCCCTTGTTTAATTTAGAGCTACCCTGAAGCAGACTGTTAGAAAACTAGAGAGAAAATGGCGCTCAACGCATTTAAAGGATTCTTATTAGTGTGGAAAAATAGTCTACTGCTTTACAAAAAGAGTCTTCAAACAGCCAGAACCGCATATTTTTCATCTTTAACCGAGAAGAATAAAAATAATCTTAGGTTTCTTTTTAAAACAGTTGCCAAACTCACACAGGTTCAAAGCTCTGTCGAGCCAACCATTCCCCAAGCTCTTAGTAGTGATGACTTCATGAAATTTTTTATAAATAAAATAGACTCTATAAAAAATAAGATAAATGGGAACCTTCCCAATATGCTTGCTTCTTCCTTACTTAGTGAGGCAGCATCAAAAAACTAGTCCATGCTTTTATTACTTCAAGGCTGGATTACTGTAACTCTTTATTATCAGGTAGTCCACAGAATACAATTAAAAGTCGTCAGTTAGTCCAAAATGCTGCTGCAATGGTTCTAATGAATAAAAGAAGAAGAGATCACAGTTCCCCTGTTTTAGCTTCTCTTCACTGGCTCCCAGTAAAATCTAGAATTGAATTCAAGATCCTCCTTCTGACATATAAAGCTCTTAATAATCTAGCTCCATCATACATAAGAGACGTGATTTTTCTATATGTACCTAACAGAGCCCTTCGCTCTCAGACTGCAGGTTTACTGGTAGTTCCTAGGATTTTTAAAAGTAGAATGGGTGGCAGATCTTTCAGTTATCAGGCTCCCCTCCTATGGAACCAGCTCCCAGGGCTGGTTTGTGAAGCAGACAACTTGTCTATCTTTAAAACTAAGCTTAAAACCTTCCTCTATGACAAAGCTTACAGTTAGAGACAGGTTAGACAGGATGTGCTGACAATTCAAGCGCTAACCTGTTTTCTCTTAGTTTTTTAAAATGGTAGGTGCTCCTGACCCGCCCTGCTTGACGACCCTGAGTAAGATGGCATTCCAGAGGAGGAACGTTCTCCACGTCCTGCTACCAACTTCTGCTTCTGCATCAGTTCTGTTGCTCTTTCTGTCTCTCTGCTGCCTTTACCAAACCCCAGACGGTCTCGGCAGATGACCGCTTATGCTGAGCCTGGTTCTGCTGGAGGTTTCTTCCTGTTAAAAGGGAGTTTTTCCTCTCCACTGTCGCTTCATGCTTGCTCAGTGTGATGGATTGATGAGAAGTCACGACGCAATCTTCTGTGGTTCTCTAATTCCTAAATCAAACATTGTATTATAATAACTCTATTTGTAAAGTGCCTTGAGATGACATTTGTTGTGAAATGGCGCTATATAAATAAACTGAATAGAAAATTGAATTATTGGATACTTAAACTGTAACATGGAGCACGTATGTTCGTTACTGCAGCAACGGAACGGCAGCCGAACCAGATCGTTTCTAGCTCAAAAGCTCTGCCCGCCAAGGTGTTGCTCAGGCAGAATACAGGTTAAATTACTGCCTTCTTCTGCGAGTGCCATCTGTACATTTTAAATGTCGTGGGGAAAAACACTTCTCTGTGTACGCTCCAAAATTATGGTATGAGCTGCCACTTGAGATACGGCTGTTTACTTCACTTCCTGTTTTTAAATTTCAATTAAAAAGAATAAGCGGTTTAGAAAATGGATGGATGGAATGAAATTGCGCTTTAGTTGACTTCTGGCATTTGTAAAGCACACTATAAATAAAATGGTATGGTATTTATTTATTTAACCTATTTAGTTTATTTATTTTCAGCTGTTTCCGGTTACTGTAAAAGATAAGCACACTAAAGCTTTTTAAAAATGGATCAGACTGTTTTTGGTTAACACTTTCAAATGAACTTGTCTTTTTGCCAGACTGGTTTTGGGAATGAAACCAGACATCTGCAGTTGCTCAAACAGGTGCAAAGCTTATTGTTCAACTTAAAAAAATGTGCTTTGTCTGTTTTGTAAGAGAACATAATAATTTGTTTGTTCATGTTCAAAAACAAACAAAACGTTTTTGTGTGCAGCAGGGTTTGAAGACTTCAAAGGAAGTTTTTTTTAGGTTTAAGGCACTTTAAATGCAATTTTCTAAAACCAGTTATTTTGTGAAATGGGGGCTTTGATTTATTTTACCGTCCCTAAAATGGCTTATGAACAAAAGTAATTCATATTTGTTTCCAAAAGTTAGGAGGTGAGATGCAATAACAGCACTAGCGTTTATGTCTCATGCTTGTTGTCTTAACAACCTAAATCATGCTAATAAATACTACATTAGGTGAACTACTAATACATTCAGGAATGTGGTCTGCAGACCAAGCTCTGTAGAAACCTTCATAACAACTACAGTTAAAGTCCTTCTGATTGACTGTCAGTGACAAAGGCATTAACCCAGCCTCTTCTTGAGAAGTTTTTGCATTCATTAGCATAATTGGATGGCATGTTCTCTGGAAGAGTGTGAGAAGGCTTAAAGCACAGCGAACTTGCATTTCCCACGAAGCTGCATTATGAATACCTGTAATGTTATTAGTCATTGAGAGTGCTGGAGGCCCATGAGTAAAACAAAACAAAGTGAGGAACATGTAGATTATTAACTGATATTTGCTCCCAGATAACTATCAATCACATCTACATTAGATGATATCCAAACAGTGCCCAGACCAACATCAGGCTGTGGTGATGCTTTTCTCCACCAGGGATAGGGAAGCTTGTCAGAGTTAATTGGAGTTTGAATACAGCTAAATACAGAGAAATCCTGGAAGAAGATGTTTTAGAGGTAGCAAAAGGTGTGAAACTTAATGAGTATAACTGGACGCCATGTTCTGAGGAAGAGGGTGAGAAAGCAGAAATCTCAGTGAACTTGCATTTCCTGTGAAACTGAATTGTGAATGCTATATTTTTTGATTGGGTAGCCAGTTTTTAAACTTTTTAAAAACAATTGTAAAGGAAAAAAAAAAAAAAAATAATATATATATATATATTTTTTTTTTTTACGATGCAACTGCTGGGAGAAAGTCATGGCTAATGATATCCTTCTCTGGTATAATTCCTTTTTTTCACTTTTTAGTAGTGCCAATTCACAACAACACTTTACAACAAAATTAATTCCACTAGCCAGGACCACGCTACAGATGGAATTAACTATTCACAAGCAAGAACAATGCTACAAATTCAGAATTTTAACAGCTTATTGAAGGCGTGGAGGATCGAAAGGTCTGGGGAGAGATATCGTCGGAGACCCGGAGGAAGACTCAGTGTGGGGGCGCAGTCTTCGGGAAAATCGTCTTTCCGAGCCTGCTCAGAACCCCCCCAGACAGGACCTAGAAGAGAGAGATGTTAGAAAGTTGGTACAGGAGTGAACAAAAGTGTGGAACAGGGATGCTGCAAAAGAAAGGGGGAGGGGTTAAGAGGGGCGGGTCGCAGGACCCAGACAAAGAAAGAAGTGGCGGGTCGGCAGGACCCAGACAAAGAAAGAAGTGGCGGGTCGGCAGGACCCAGAAAGAGGAGGCGGGTCGGCAGGACCCAGAGAGAGAGAGAAAGAGAACGCGGGTCGGCAGGACCCACAGAGAGAGACAGAAAGAGAAGGTGGGTCGGTAGGACCCAGAGAGAGAGAGAAAGAGAGGATGGGTCGGCAGGACCCCAGAGAGAGAGGGCGGGTCGGCAGGACCCAGAGAGAGAGAGAGAAAGAGAGGGCGGGTCGGCAGGACCCAGAGAGAGACAGAAAGAGAAGGCGGGTCGGCAGGACCCAAGGAAGGAGAAGGGGGGGGGGGGGGGGGGTGTCGGCAGGACCCAGGGAAGGAGAAGTGTGTGTGTGGGGGGTCGGGGGTCGGCAGGACCAGGCGACCTATAAGGATTGGAACGGAGGGGCGAAAACAAACGAGACAGAAGAGAAATGAGAGGTAGGCGGGGTTTATATGTGTATCGCAGCGTGATTAGAAGCGCAAGGGAGTAAGGTGTTTTCAGGTGCAGCAAGTTTGGGGCTGATTAGGACGAACAAAGCGAGTTTGCAGCGTGGCCTTGCTCCTGAACTTAATTAACTTTGTTAACTACATTTCAGTACAATTAAACAAACATTCCAATCAGTTAAAATTTTTCTTTGTAAGTATTCCCAGCAGATTGCGTTGTAATTGACGTGAGGTTATGCCCGGATATAACCAATGACTGATTTGTTCATATTTAATGAGTAACTGCCTGTGTGACGCAATCACCTGTCACTGTATATACAGTATGTACAGTATATATAGGAGTGTTTTTCAGGAAACAGACACTCCAGAACAAAGCAGTGAACTCTGACAGAACTGCAGGTAAGTGTCTGTCCTTCCAGTGATTTTCTAAAAGGATAACTCTACCTAGAGGCTTCCAGCAGCTGAACACAGAAACAGAGACCATAGTGTGAAGACCTGTGCAATTCTCACTGAGGTTTAAATTTTTAAGGCAGGTTGCAGATTTATTTATTTAGCCTATTTAGTTGATTTATTTTATAATTTATTAGTTACTGGTTATTGTAAAAGATAAATACACTAAAGCTTTTTAAAAATGGATCAAAATGTTTTTGGTTAACACACTCCCTGAGGGAGTTTTGCACTTGAACTTTAAAATGAACTTGTGCTTTTCATCAGACATGTTGTGGGAATGCAATCAGACCACTTTAGTTGTCAAACAGGAGGTGAAGCTTATTGTTCAACATTAAAAAATTGTGCTTCGAAAAAACAATGTCTGTTGTGTGAGAGAACATAATAGTATGTTTGTTCATGTTGAATAAATTTGTTTTTTGTGCGGAGCAGGGTTTGAAGACTTACAGTACAGTCCAAAAGTTTGGACACTGAAGGAATCAAAACTATGAATGAACACATATGAAATGATGTAGTATTTTCCAAAAATTGTGAAATAACCTGGCCTCAACAGTCACCAGACCTGAACCCTATCGAGATGATCTGGGGTGAGCTGAACTGCAGAGTGAAGGCAAAAGGGCCAAAAAGTACTAAGCATCTCTGGGAACTCCTTCAAGACTGTTGAAAAACCATTTTGGGTGACTACTTCTTGAAGCTCAAGAGAATGCAAAGCAGTAATCAGAGCAACGGATGGCTACTTTGAGGATTCTAAAATATAACACGTGTATTCAGTTATTTCACCCTTTTTGTTTAAGTACATACAGTAGTTCCATACATTATGTGTTCATTCATAGTTTTGATGCCCTTAATTGAGAATCTACAATGTAGTCATGAAAATAAAGAAAACGCATTGAATGAGAAGGTGTTTTCAAACTTTTGGTCTGTACTGTAGGTTCGAAGGAAGGTTTTTTTGGTTTAAGTCACTTTAAATGCAATTTTCAAAAACGTTTTTTTGTGAAATAGGGACTTTAATTTATTTTACTGTCACTAAAATGGCTTATGAATAAAATTAATTCATATTTGTTTGCACAAGATAACATTTTATTGGTTCTAAATTGTAGGTCACTTGAAAATAAGTTTTATCTCATGCAAAAAAAGCATTTATCTTGCAATAAAGTATAAAATATATATATTTTTTTGTTTCACCACTTGTATTGTGGCTTGGGTGTGTGTGAGTATAACGCCTCGTTTCCACTTAGCAGGACGGTGCGGTTTGGTTTGGTCTGCTATTTACAGTCCAGCATATCCAGGGGAGCATTTCCACCCCCAACAGGACTGTCACTTGGCGGGCGGGGTCGTACCACACCGTCATACCATAATGGCGCAACAAGAATCATGATACAATAAGACATAAAAAATAAGTCAAGACAGCAGCATGTGCTTGATTTTTGGTTCTTTCTTTAAACAAACCTTTACTTCAGTAAAGGTCTTACTGAATGACTGGTTTTGTGTACAATGAGGTCAGATAAAAGAACAGGTGTTTGTGTCTCATGCTTGTTGTAAGCAGAGATGTTTTTCATTCCTCCAATGAAAGGACTGTGTTGTGTGGTGCCAGTAGCTAAGACCTAACCGTACTGGACTATTGTCCTATGGACCTCAAACTGAAGGTGGGCCATCAATGGACAGGTGCGGGCCAGTTGTATGGGCCACTTTTAAAATAGCAGTCAGAAAGGTGGACTGGACCGAGCAGTTGCTGTTAAAGAATTAAAATTCCTCTTGGTTACACAATTCTTTGTTGACCTCCGCAGGATATCATCACCATCACTGAAAATGACGTCGAGCTGGGAACAAATAACAGAGCCCTTCAAAAAACTAGCAAACAATGCTACATCTTCACCAGAAGCAAAGGGTGAGATCCCATTTCCTGCAAGTTAAATGGTTTGTCTTCTGTTCTAAAAATGTGTGGTACTTTTTTTTGTTTCTCCCTGCAGCAAGTTGCAGCTCGTTCGGTTTCATCATGTCCATTACTTACATTGCAATTGGTGAGTGGTACATTTTTCTCTTGTTGTATTCAGTGACTTTAATTAACTTTCTAAATAATTCCTCTGTCCACCAGGGGCAGTTTACTTGCATGATTGTCCAATCCAGGAGATGATCCCCATCTACCTGATTGTGGCGGGGGTCTTCTACATTATTTCAAGCCTCTTAGCTTGCCTACCCTACACTCAAGAGCCTGAAGGTCGCTTGCAAAACTGCATGAAAATGTTCTTGAAGTTCTGGATCTCGCTGGTGTCCATTTTCATCTTCTGCTGGTTCATTGCAGGTTAAAAGCTTTTTTTTATTTACAGTGTGTTGAAGTCAAGAGGAAATACAATGTTACTGGTTTTCTGGCAACTGTTTGAGTTGAACTAATCCAGTTGTGCTAAACATACAGTTGCTCTAAAGATTAGTGCTAAAGAAAAAAAAAACAGTCTAAAGGCATGGACCGCTGCACTACGTCCACACTAAGCCGGATAATGCCTTAAAAGTATAATTATTTAGTCTACACCCCCCTATCGTCCAAACTAACCCGGCGTCGTTTAAGGTCTGTGGCCGGATAATTATTAGCCGGGTAAGAGAGCCGTGTAAATCTTAATTCAACGGCTAAACGACCCGTGTGGACAGCTTCGCCGGATAATGAAAGGAAGTGGCGTCAATGAATGCTGCGTCAATAACAATACGACACTACAGACAAAGACAACAGCGAAGAGTAATAAATCGACCTCGTCGTCTGTCCACACCAAAAACTCTCTCTTCTTCTGAGCAGCTATTGTTCTCTTCGGTTAACAGGACAAGCAGATATGTACTGTGCTGTAGAGCTTCTTGTATATATTATATAGGCGGTGGCGTCACGTAGATTATACGCGTGTTTCGTGCGTCTTTCCCCTCGCGCATGCCCGGTATTTCCACAGGTCGGTATGGGATTGCGCAATCATGGGACCTTAAACGGGGCGTAAATGCTCGTGTTGAGTGGATAACATTAGGCGTCTAAGTCCCCGTATAACCTTATCGGCTTAGTGTGCCTTAGATGTGCCCCTTTCTTACTTGGATTAATAGGATTCCAGTTCAGCAAAAGCCTGTTTATTAGCCATTGATTTAAATCAGGTGTGTTGAATTAGGGTGACCTCTAAAACATGCAGGGTAGTGTGCGTTGAGGACCATGGTTGAAAAACACTGGTATGGTTGTTAAATTACTGAGACAAATTCTTATGTCTCACACACTTATTTCTAGAAATATTGATTATAAAAATTAAAACATTAGAAATGCTCATAAATCCAACAGAAAGGATATTTAGTAAAAAAAAATAAAAATGTTATGTTCTGGTGCAACAGACTGGCGTCTGTTCTTACCTGCCTAACGCCTATAATGCTGGATAGTCCAGCTGCCCCGTGACCCTGAATTGGATAAGCGGTTAAGAAGATTGATGGATGGATGGATGTTATGTTCTGGCCAACACCATCATGCGGCAGACTCAGTGAGTCATGTATTCCTCCATTTATTTTAACAGCAAATGTTAACTTTGTGTCAGTCCCACAAGACACCATCCGTCGTCTCATTGGGAGCATGCCCCGACGTTGTCAAGCATGCATACAAGCTCGTGGGGGCCACACAAGATACTAAAAAGCATTTTGAGTTGCAGAAATTAATCTTTTGAAAAAATGGACTAGCCTGCCACATCTTCATTTCACTCTGATTTTAGGGTGTCTACACAATTGAGCCCTTTGTAGGCTGAAAACTTTTATTTCCATTAAAAGACTTGGCATCCTTTTATTCCTAAGACATTGCCCTCTCGTCATTTGTATAGATATCCAACTTCATACTGAGATCTGATGTATCTAATGTGTTTATTTTGAGTGTTCCTTAAATTTTTGTGAGCAGTATACTTTCATATATTCATGGGTCAGACCCAACACCTAGAAAGAATTGTCATTTTAAGTATTTTCAGAATACTGTCTATAAAAGCATAATAGCAAAAAAGATTCTTAAATTAGGTTGACCATATTTTTGATTTTTTAAGGACGCTTGGCTTTTTCAGTGGACACTTTGGCCCAGTCTAGACTTTTGATTTTATGAGTTTAAAGCGTGCATTCTCTGTGGGATACCTCTATGGAATAGTTAAGAAACAAACTTCTAAAAGGCTTTCATGAGTAAAAAAAATACTTTAAAATAATGTATATTTTACCAATGATAGTTTACTTCTTAATTTTAGAACAATGAAAGAAAAATCTGAAATAGTATTCTGAGATTTTATTTATATTTAGTATAATAAAAGTAAAACGCAGCAGTTAAAAAAAGACAATAAAAACTGTGTAAACTCAGTTTCATTTTCAAATTCATCCTCCTCAGTCAATTAATAAATTAACTCTCACTTTGCACAGTATTGTTAGAGTTTCTTTGTCTATGTGACCTGAGGCATCTTTGCAACTTTTTGTCACACAAAGAACCACACGTACCAGCTATGGGAATGATAGCATCCTCCACTCATTTGTTGCAGCAAGGCAGTTTATCTTAGGTGGTTCGTATGTAAAGCTTGTGCTTTGACTTTATGTAAACAGCAGCAACGTGGCAGGGCGCATCTCTACGCAAAGCAGGCTGTCTGTTCTATCTGAACAAATTAGAACTAGACGCTCGTGGAGGATTGATCGTGGAGGGCTGTCATTCTGCTTCAATCGCACCAGTTAGTTTAAGTATGGTCACCTGATAAACAAGGAAAACGCCTCCGAACCCAGAGGAGCGCTTGAAAATTAGATGGTCACCCTACCTGCCTAGCTTTCACGTGTGCATCATTGACATCCGCATATCAGGAAATCATGCTCAAATTAATGTTCCACACTGATTGTAATGCAAACTGCGATTAAATACATACAATTTTTTAGCACACTAATTCTTCTGTAATTAATTCATCTTAATTAACGCTAAAAGTCCCAGCCCTAATTGTGATATGTGTTTTCTGTATGTACCATGTTGCTATGAGACCATGTTTAATGAGAAAGCCCCTGATGTTGTTAGGGATGTAAACTAAAGAAATAATTAAACTTCCAAAATAAAATCATTTAAACATTTAGGAATGGGAGGTGAAAACCTGCTGGTAAAAAAAAAAAATGTACACATGAAGTGTCAATACTTATGAATTTTTGGTCTTTAGTTGCATATCTTCTTTCTCTATCATAAAACCAAACCCTATTCTTTAAATTGAGCCTAACTTAAGAGATCAATTTGTTTTACACTAATTCAGGTTGTTGGAGAGAAGATCACACTGCAAACACTTCAACCTAGCCAAACAAAGATACAACTATAACTGTGGGCATAGTGAGCACTTACCACCAATCCCCCGCCCCCTTACACACACACATACACGCACACACACACACACACACACACACACACTCTAAAAGGATTAAAAAAAACAAGGCCTACAGCTTATAATCAAGTAAAGGTGACAGAACTGTACTATCTCGAACAAAAATGGTAATTCTTCATCCATAGGGATTCAATTAAAGTCCTCCAGTAGAGGTATTATTTCAGGTAAACAAAACGTGCAATAACACCGTAAAAAACCCAGGTAAATCAGCTAGTTACATGAGATGTTTACGCACAGGGCACAAAAGTAATATACTGCTTCAGAAACATGTCTGATCACCCGTTTTCTGTCAAAATACAACTTAAAGGAAGCCGCTGATGTTTATGTAAAAAAATTAGTGGAAGTAAGGATTCTGACAATGTTTTCTATGCAAGACTGAATCATGTAATTAGAAAGGGTGGAAATGGCATAATTTTGGGTACCTCTGAACATATTCAAAAATGTGTTCAGATATCCATTTTCAAATTTGTTGTGCGAATGCTCAAGTGTCCAGCTAGGGCCGTGTGTCGCTTTTTGGTCGCATTTGGTGTGTAGGCACTGTTATATTAGCAATCTGTCATAATCATAACAATTAACAAAAACATTTGGTATGTATCTAGCTGTGTGATGAATCACTGCAAACTCTGAGTTTTCAGTTGTATTTGAATTTACTGAAACTATTTTTTTTCTTCTTTTTAACATAGAGCCTAATGTGATGCACACCACACTATTTCTGTTTTGGTTTTTGTCTCCCCCATGTCAAAAATTATGTTAAGATTGATTATTTTCCATTGACTTCACACTTATCTTTTATTTTATAGACTTTTTTAAAAACTTAGACTATTTAGAAGATTCAGTTAGGTGGGTTAAAACTTTTGCAAAATACTTTTGTACCAATGTTTTGTTCCCCTATATTCCACAGGCAACTATTGGATTTACTCTGTGTTCGAGCCAAGCTACAACAAGAATGGTACAGATGTGAGCCGTTACTGCAACAAGACGCTCTACGTGTTTTCCTTCTGGACCACCACACTGTTCTACATCCTGCTGGGTTTCTTTCTGGTCATCATCTGCTGCATGTGTTTTTGCCTGTGTTGCATTTGTGCTTTTGAATCAGACAACGCTGGTGAAAACCCCCCGAGAGTGTCTGCACAGAAAGATAAAGAGAGCAATTCTGTTGTGTAAGGGAACATGTCTCAAACGTGACTGTGCATCAGTAGAAGCTAATAGTTTCTGCTGTGCCTGCTGTCCAAAGTACGTACACATTGCTACATAAAGCGACTTTCAGTTTTTAGAAATATTTATATTAAAAGTCAAAAACATTTATGTTTTGTAGTTATATAGTTTATATATAGTTGTTTTTGGCATTTAAAGCCTCTGCATTTAATCAAACTCCTATAGATTTTGAATGGCTGGCTTTTAAATTGATCAAGATGGGCTTTAGGGATGGGGATCTAGCGTTATCAAAAAAATTTAGTTTTTGTATATGTTGAAGGAGCAGGGCTTGTCCTCAAACTTTCCCTATTTTTTCATCAAAGCAAGTGGGCGTGGCTAGGCCTATAAATGGGGCTTTTTTGCTATAAATGTACTGGGTGTATTAACTTTAAAATTAACGGTCACAACTGTGTTAAACATCATGGTTGTCATCACATACTAACTCTTAACAGACTCATTGGCTCAGATCATTTAAACCCCATCCCTTTAGAACAGGAAGTGCAATGTTTTACTTTGAAAGGTTCATTTTTGCCTCCTTTTACCTAATCAACATTTAGCTGTGGTCAGTGACTGAAAACAAGTTCTGGTCGGTTTTTATTCAGTGCTGTGCCTCGAAGAAGAAGAAGAGAACTCAAACAGACTCTGCTGAATGTACAAAAATTAGTAACGTTTTCACCATGATAAGCTTGTTGCTTGAAAAAACAGACCAGGGGTCTCATTTATAAAACTTGCTAAATCACAAAATGTGGTCTGAAAACTACGTACGCAACTTTATATGCAAACTTTGGGATTTATAGAAAAAAACGTGGTGGAAAAATTTGCGCAACTTTAAGCACACTAATGAGCTTGCTTGCGCACTTTTTGGACATGGAGGACCCAGAAAGCGCAGCAGGGGAGATACCAAAATTGTGAATTTAAGCCACATTTTCAGACTTGTAGAGCATTGCACACACAAACAAACACAAATGAACACAAACACTTCTTCCCCCTCCTGTTTATAGGAACTGATAATAACAATTACAATGAGAATTTGATTAAAAATATGTTGCATTTAAGAATTGTGTTCATATGTATGTTTTCAAATTTTATAGCAATTGCATGTATTGGTGCATGTGTGAAGAACAAATATTCCGCAGTGTCCAGCATAATTCTGTACAATGGATGCGCTGGAACTCACTGAAGATTATTTTTTTATGTCAGGCACTCATGCTGTGTCACTTGCAGCTTTTCCGTTTCATTATGACCCCATATCAATATTTTGCATGGATGATACTTTTTAAAAGTAGTTTTGAAGTGCACATTTTCGCCAGGCTTTAAATATCTAGGAGTGCTTAAATTGATTATGTTCTATTGTGATTTAGCTTGTATTTGTTTTGATTTGCTTTGATTCCAGTCTTACTGTCGCTACAAGAGATAATCATAGCCTATAATTTAAACTTTATATTAAATGTTCTTATTTGTTTCATCTCTTGTGCTGCTGCTTTAATTTTTAATTTTTTACTCTTGTCTTCTAACACATTCTTTGTAACTATAGTTTTGTCTTTTTATTTGAAGCCTTTGGCTGAGTAAAGCTATATAGATCAACATTGATTGATTGCTTGAAATAAAACATTATCTGCCTCTGCATGACTGCAGCTGTGTCTTTCTCCGCCTCTCGGTTGTCATGATGCAGAATATTCACTAGATAATTTGCATTGACCGTTTATGGCAGAAAGTGGGTGTGTAGGAGGCGGGATATGATCCAAACAAAGTTGAGCACATTTCTACGAAGAGTCTGATTTATAAAGAGGAAACTGCGTGCAGCTGTATGTACTCCAAGTTTGATAGATCAGAAACTTACTAGGCGTAAGTAAAAAAACTTTGCTAAGCTTAAGTATGGTTTTCGTAAGGATTCTACACAAAGTTTTATAAATGAAACCCAAGGACAATAAATGGGTAAGACAACATGTTGAACTTTTCCTGCAAGACACCATGGATGGATGGATGGATGGATGGACATTCCTCAGAAACTTTGCCTTGCAGTTGCTTTAATTTAGAAGGAGAATCCAGCATCAATCAATATGAGCTCACTAATCCAGATTAGAGCAGGATTAATTATTGATTGAATATTATTAGAAATAATATAAAGAAGAGCATGATGTAGCCCTGCTCAATATAAAAAATACTCTGCCATGCTAGTTTATTCAGAACTAGAATAATAAAACGGACGTGAATTAATCAGAGACTTTGTAAAATTGGGATATTTGTTCTGAGAATTATGTCCATTTTAAAATATGATTTAGTGTCAGAAGCATAGTCAGGAGTCAATAGTAATGGGGTGATTTCTCCTGTCAGGATGCACGGAAATTTTGTGTGAACAAACAGACATTATTTTCAATAAAACAATTTTGTATGCCGAAATGACCTGTTATAAATACTCACTAGCCACTTTATTAGGTACACCTTGTTAGTACCGGGTTGGAGCGTCTTTTGCCTTTAGAACTGCCTTAATCCTTTGTGGCATTGATTCAACAAGGTACTGAAAATATTCCTCAGAGATTTTGGTTCATATTGATATTATCTCATCACACAGTTGCTGCAGATTTGTCTGCTGCACATCCATGATGCAAATCTTATGTTCCACCACATCCAAAAAGGGCTGTATTAGATTAAGATCTAATGACTGTGGAGGTCACTTGAGTACAGTCAACTCCATGTCATGTTCAAGAAACCAGTCTGAGATGATTCAAGCTTTATGAGATGGTGCATTATCCTGCTGGAAGTAGCCATCAGAAGGGTTTACCGGGTATGGTATGACAACAAAGGCATGGCAAGGTCAGCAACAATACTCAGGTAGGCTGTGGCATTGCAACAATGATCAATTGGTAATAAGGGATCCAAAGTGTACCCCATACCATTACACCACCATCATCAGCCGGAAACATTGATACAAGGCAAGATGGATCCCGGTTTCAAGTTGTTGATGCCAAATTATGACCCTACCATCTAAATGTTGCAGCAGATATCAAGACTCTTGAGACCAGAATTTTTTTTTCCAATCTTCTAATGTCCAATTTTGCTCAGCTTGTGTGAATTGTAGCCTCGTTTTCCTGTTTTTGTTTGACAGGAGTGGCACCCATTGTGGTCTTCTGCTACTTTAGCCCATCTGCCTCAAGATCCGACATGTGTGTTCAAAGATGCTCTGTGCTGAAAAACGCATTTATCTGGCTTTTTTTTCTAAAGAAGCGGAGGAAAATCTTTGAGGGGGTTTTAACGGCTACGTGTGGACATGGCCTAAATCCTTAGAAGTCCAAAACTCAAGACAATTGCCTACTGTATGTGCAAATAAAATTCATGCGGATAGACATATTTGTGACTAGTTTAGGCCACAGTAGGTGACCTTTTCATATTTTACGTTTAAAATGGGAGGTTTTTATTGTTAATATTAAGTTATTGGGGCCACAATCAGTGGTTGTCACTGTGGGTAAAACAATTTTTTATCTGCTTGAGATTGAACTTTTTGGCCCTAATTGTCAGTGGTATGTGTGGAGAAAACCAGGCACTGCTCATTAGGTGCCCAATACAATCCCAACAGTAAAACATGGTGGTGGGAGCATAATGTTGTGGGGGTGTTTTTCAGCTGCGGGGACAGGACTGGTTTTAATTGAAGGAAAGATGAGTACATCCTGCAAGAAAGCTTCTACCAGAGTGCCTAGGACCCCAGACTGGGCCGAAGCTTCACCTTGCAAAACCAAACCCAATTGAGCATCTCTGAAGAGACCTGAAAATGGCTGTCCACCAACATTCAACATCCAACCTGATAGTATACTGTATATATCTCAAGGAAATTTCAATCAAACGCAACTGGACTTGGTAATTTGTCTTGGAAGACGTTTCACCTCTTATCCAAGAGGCTTCACAATAAGTGAAGCCTCTTGGATAATCCTCTTGGATAAGACTGTGCGGACCCCACCCGTTTATCTCTTAAACGTTTCTCGCCCTCTTCAACTCTGTCCTCTCAGTTCTGTCTATTTTTCCTTAAGATAGTTCTGTCTATTTTTCCTTAAGATAGTTGTCGACTATCGGTCTCGTGCCGGTATTTAGCCTTACATGGAGTTTACCACCCACTTTGGGCTGCATTCTCAAACAACCCGACTCCGAGAAGACCCCGGCATGACGGGGGCCGTTACCGGCCCTACACCGTCCACGGGCTGAGCCTCGATCAGGAGGACTCAGACAGAGTGTTGGTAGCCAGGTCTCCTAGTAGCTAGGAGACAGGTTAATGTTAGTAGCTATGCTGCTTTAGGCTAGGCTGTTGGAGGACATTATTAGGGTCTGTTCCTACTTTCTCTCCTACTTCTCCCCAACTGCATGATGTGCTGTCAATTCAAGCACTAACCTGTTTTCTATTATAGTAGGTGCTCCGGATTAGCCCTGCTTGACGACCCTGACTAAGATGGCATTGCAGTGACGGAAAATTCTCCACGTCCTGCAACAAACTTCTGCATCAGTTCTATTGCTCTTTCTGTGTCTCTGTTATGTATTCTCCAAGCCACAGACGGTCGCGGCAGATAACCGCTTGTGCTGAGCCTGGTTCTGCCGGAGGTTTCTTCCTGTTAAAAGGGAGTTTTTCCTTCCCACTGTCGCTGCATGCTTGCTCAGTATGAGGGATTGCTGAGAATTCCACGACGCAATCTTCTGTGGTTCTGTAATTTCTACACTAAACATTGTATTGTAATAACTCTTTTTGTAAAGTGCCTTGAGATGACATCTGTTGTGAAATGGCGCTATATAAATAAACTGAATTGAATTGAATTGAATTCATCAGTTCATGCTCGCCGCTGACCAGGCTGGGACTACTTTTACATAGATGGCTTCTTTTACTCCTCTTTCAAGACATGGAGCACAAAGGATCCAATGACATAATGATTCTTGTTCAAGAGGTTAAATAGCTGAGTCTCCACACCAGTTAGTTGGACCAGTCCCAGCCTGGTCAGCAGCGAGCATGAACTGATGAAGCCTCTTGGATAAGAGGCTTCATCAGTCTTCCAAGACAAATTTGTCTTCCAAGACAAATTACCAAGTCCAGTTGCGTTTGATTGAAATTTCCTTGAGATAACCATGACATGGATGAATGAGAATATTCACAGGCCTATACTGTATATAGATTGAGAAAAATTATGTACAAGTTATAGCAGTAGTGATGTTGTTCTGTTGTTTAGAACAATATACAGCGCTGATGTAAACATCCATGTTTGTTGGGAGCAGTTTTGACAGCCTTACAGCTGCAGAGAGGAAGGACCTGCAGAAAAGCTCCTTCCTGCATCTAGGATGCAGCAGTCTGTTACTGAAGGAGTTCTGTAGTTCAGCAACATTTCCATGCATGGGATGGGAGACTCTATCCATCAGATATGTTATTTTGGCCAGAGTCCTTCTGTCTCCCACCACCTGCACTGGATCCAGGGTGCATCCTAGAACAGAGCTGGCCTTCCTGATGAGTTAATCCAACCACTTTCTGTCAGCTGTCGATATACTACTGCTCCAACATACAACACTGTAAAAAATGACAGAAGCCACCACAGAATCATAAAAAGCAGTGCTCCCTGGACTCCAAATGACCTCAGCCGCCTCAGCAGATAGAGTCTGCTCTGATCCTTCCTGTAAAGAGCATGTTGCTGAAGGATAGTCTCATGAAGAGGATAATCAGGGTTGTCCATAATTTGTTTTAATTTTATGAAGAATCCTTCTTTGCATAATTATCTCCAGTTATTATACTGTATATACATAGAAAAAGGTAGGGTAAAATATATTGGAGGGATTTTTTCTTCCCCATCGGTAATCTCTGACATAAAACATCCCTGCGTTTCTTACTGATGAGCCATAATACTCATATGCAATATGGATGATCACAAAATGATCTTATAATTTGTCAGCAAATTTTATACTTTTCCTCTCGGGATTTACAAATTATATTGCTTCACTTAAGTGAAGATGATAGTCTAACAAATGGCTTAAATTTTCTGCATCTTCTCTTTTTGTGATTAAATATACTGTTTATAAGAGAAACATTATTTAATTGATAAATGAATGGTACATTTTGAAATCCATCCGCTATAAAATTATTACATAAACCCGTATTTATATACACAGCTGAAAAAATAAGCACTAAAATAATACATCCTAGACCATAATTTAACATAAATGTTGCTGAACTGCAGAATTCCCTCAGTGACAGACTACTGAATCCTAGATTCATGAAGGAGTATTTTCACAGCTCCTTACTTTATGCAGCTGTCAGATTGTACAATCGAAACTGCTCCCAACAAACATAGATTTTTACATGACCGCTGTAAATTGCACTAATCAACCAAACACTACTACTGTTATAACTTGCACATTCTTTTTCATATATACTAACTTATTGGAAGTTACTTACGTTTACATTTGGAGTCACACTCCAAATTTAAGTGGAAAACCCATTACAGGCTGATCCAACTTTGATTTAATGTTCTTATAACAAGTCAGAATGAGGCTCAGTATTGTGGCCTCCACCTGCCTGTATGATCTCCCTACCACACCGGGCATGCTCCTGCTCCGGATAAGGTGGCAGATGGTCTCCTGAGGGATCTTCTCCCTGACCTGGACTGAAACTCGACAGTCTGTGGTATAACGTGGGGTTGGGGGATGGAACACGACATGATGTCCCAGATGAGCTCAACTGGATTCCGGTCTGGGAAACGGACGGGCCAGTCCAGTATCAATGTCTCTGTCCTGCAGGAACTGCTGACACACTCCAGCCACATGAGGTCTAGCATTGTCTAGCATTAGGAGGAACCCAAGGAACTCATCTACCTAATGTCAGAGCACAGGGTTCCTCCTTCTCTTTTTCATGCCAACTAGTAACAATAATGGTCAGGATGTCTGCTGCAGTAAGCGTTATAAAAAAATTTTTAAGGCAAAAACTTTGTTACCAGTGTCCAGTTGTGCTTTTAAATCAACTGAAAAAGATTTAGGTGCCTCAAAATTATTGAATTTCCAGTTCTAGAATACAGAATCATATCCCACTCTTTGTGGTTAATGTGTTGAATTCCTGCATGTGCAGATTCGAAAGTGTGTTTAGATACAATACAACACAGAACTAAAAAAAACAACTATTGTGGGTAGCCATGAACACCAGTGACCTCATAAATACTTTTCCTTATTGTTAAAGTAAGATAAGATCAGAATTAACTGCTAAAATAGTTTAAGCACAGATTATTATACAGAAAAATAAATAAATAGTGAAAGCTGTGAAAGATAGATTAATGTTTTATTCTTGTTATGAAAACAAGTTTGAGGTCAAAGATTTTCCTTTTGGCTCTTCATCCACCTTGATGCTCCCCGGTTAGGTGCCAATCCCGATGGAAAAGTAGTGGATACACGAAGAGGAAGGTTGGCCCAGACACGCTTGTCATACTGAGGAACAAAAGACAGAAAAGGTGAACCACCAATGAAACAAGTCTTATGCACTTTTATTGAGTTGCTAACTAAATATGATTAGGTATGAATTCCTTAATAAATAAATCAAGTCACAGGAAGTCATGCTAATGTTCTTAACTGAAAAACTACCTTTAATTTAACTTCTGATTGACAATTAAATTCATGACAATTACAGAACCTAAGTATTTAATTTAATTCAGTTTATGTATGTAAGGATTATTCACAAAAAATAATCTGTAGGTACTTTACAACATCTTTAAAATACTCTGAAAAGTGTCACATTTCAAAGAGAAGTCAGTGAGGTCATAAAAAAATATTCTTGATTTCTAAGAATAAAAGTTGGAAACTTGTACCGGAAGCAGTGATGATGCAATTTTCTGTTACAGATGGAGAGCTAAAGAAACACTATCAGTTCCTTTAGTTCCTGGATGATCTCCAAGATCCCATCAACTCCACCTAAAAAAAAATTGAAAAATAATCAATGATGCATTTTGTAAAGAAAAAATCCAGTCCTTAAAAAGTCCAAGATAACATAAACAGTAAACACCTGTATTAATCGTACAATGTTAGTTTCATTAGTATTGAAATATTTTTCTTTTAAATTGTCATGGATTTATTTAGAAAACACATTACTGAATTGTAAATTTTGCCTAAAATTATATTTTATATTTTAGCCAGTTTTATTCAAGCTATTTTATTCCAAAACATCTGTTTCACAAAGTCAGCGTTTAATTCGAAATTATGTTTTCCCAGTGGTTTAATCATTTCAAAAAGGAAAATTTTCAGTCGAATGATCTGCCAGTCAGAGTCTGAAGGTTGAACCTGAACGCTCACTGGCCATTACTTAAACATTAATCATCCGCATATTCGGGAAATATTACTGGCACAGTGCATCTTATGCATTCTCAATGGTGGCATGGTGTTGTGGGAATATAGCAGCGTTCGTGTTGGGAAGCTTGATAGTTATAGAGAGTGATGTCATGATGATGTGTTGAATGTGGGCTGAGCCCTAGTGGCAACATTATGTAAAATTCAACTAAACATGGGGAGTTCCTTCAGCATTTGTAAACTGGAGTGATGTTGAGGTCTGGGAGCTTCAGGCCTTTAGAGCTGAGGAGCGGATTAGTCCTTAATGGGGACTGTAAAGGACGGCCACCTTTTGGGCTCGCAAAAAGGAGCGGGGCTTCAACTGGGATAAAAAACAAGTTATTTCCATCTATTTTATCTGTTTGCCACAGACTGTACGGTCTCACACTTGATACGCAACCCTGCACATGAACAGGACACCACTACTGTACCCCCACATAATATATTGTGAAAACACCTAATTGGACAAATTGCTGCCACAGACTGAGCTCTTATGAGTGACCAGAATAGAATAGAATAGAATATTCCTTTAATTGTCCCACATGGGGGGAATTTGGTTGTAACAGCAGCAAAAAATTGATTGACAAACAGAACAAGACACAGAGCAGAACACAAAATTTTTATAGAAAAATATTTACATCATGCACTATAGTTACAAAGTAGTTACAAAGTCCTTTTTTCGTGTGTCCTGTATATGTAAGAATGTGTGCGCATGAGAGGGAGGGTACGTAGGAGTGTCTCTGTCTGTCTATGTCTACTTGTCAGGTTGGGTGTTTGGCTGCCCTCTGGCCTGGTGCATCTTCTTCCCCTCCGTTACTCCCCGTCGGTGATGGATGGTCCTGCCCGCTGGTCAATGATGGCTCTCGATGCTTGGGGCCGGGGGTCCCGGTTGCGGCCCGGCTCGGTCCTGGTGCATGCCCGGCTGGTCCTGGGTGGGCCGGTGTGTCGGGCGGCCGCTGTTTCGGGCCGATATCCTCCTTGGATTGACTGGGGCACCTCTTATGGGGGTGCCGGGGTTGTAAAGTAGGTTGGTGCCGTCCGGTGGATCGGTGGGGACCGTGTCCGGCGCCAAAGCTCCTGCCAGTTCCATGAGTTCTACTGCCTGGTCGGTTAATCTGGGGGGGCTGTCCGGTATTGGCTGGGCCCCAGATCTTGGCGCTCTGCATGGGGCGAGATCTGGACCCGGGCGCTGGTAGATCTGGATGTCCAGGTGCTGGCTGGGCGCGGCCTGGGGAGGGCGTACATCCGCTGTGGCTTTTACTGTGGCTCCCTGGCGTGTGGATGTGTGGGGGGGGGGCCGGGTTGTTGTTGGTGGGTATTGGTCCAGGTTGACGTCGTTGTGTATTGTCCGTTGATCGGCTGCAGGCGCATCCTGCCCGGCGGCGGGGGACCCCTCTCGGTGGGTCCCTGGTCGGGGCCCTGCTGGGGGGCGGGGTGCCCCTGATCCCCGTGGCCTCCGGGTCCTTTTCTGGGCCCGTCCTGTCGTAGCCGGTTCCCGGCGGGGCCCGTGGGCTCGTCCCTGCGATCGCTCGGGGCCCCAGCATTGCGGCTGCTTGGTGTTCCCCTGGGTCTTCCATCTGTTCCTCTCTTGGTGGGTGATCGGCCCTGCGCTGGTCCGCCTGCGGCTCCTGCGCTCTGTGGGACTCTGGATGCATGCGTCTCCTGCCTCCTTCATGTCTGTGTCGATTCCTGTAGGACGGATTGACGGTTCCTTACACTAGCTATCAATCACTTGCATGGGGAAACCTTATTCAGACCTGCATGCCCACACACACACATAGGTGTGGGGACATTGGTGTGGACGGACATATCTTGAGCTGAGGTTATTGTCATTAGATAGCTTTTACCAGGAGCTTACCAGTAACATTAGTATAGTGTTCATTAATCCATGCTTGTGTGTAGTGAATGTGTAATTCTTAGTTTTTATTACTGGATCTGAACTATTGGTGTGGTTCTGTTCAGTTCGTTGTTTTTGTTTGTTTTGTTTTACCGCTTCTCTGCCATCCGGCTGATGCGGAGGACTGGGATGTTTTCTTGTGTTCTTTGTTAGCCTCCCTGTCTTGTGTCGTCAGTTCGCGCCTCTGCTGGTGCGGTTTCTTTTCTTCACCTTCTTCCTTTCTTCCTTCTTGTCTCGGTTTCGTGTCCATGACTTCAGGAAATTGAACCCACAGTAATCACTAATAAAGATTCTTTAATACATATACATCTGCTTGGGAAAGTAAATCTGTTGGGCTTGTACTTGGTACTCAGACACCAATTCCGAGTTGCAAACAGGACACGTAGGAAAGAAGGAAAAAAAATACTGAGTAGTACTGTATAGTTGAAGTAATTAAGAAGGCTCATTGATGGGCGATATTAATGCCAGCACTGATGGCAGGATTGTCTTTTGAAAGGGGCTAGTGAATGAAAACTATCCAGGGTGATCAATGTTTAGGTACGAGGCAATGAGTATTCAGGTCTAACCCACTGACTCTGACTAACAGACTAACTCATTTGGTTGAAAATTGTATTTTTAAAAATAATTAAACCACTGGGGAATTCTGAAATACACGCTGTCTTTGTGAAATACATGTCTTGGAATAAAAACTAATGGTATTGAATAAAAAATGGCAAAAACTTCAAGTATATTTTTAGGAAAAATGTATTTATATGGATACATTTTTAAAGGAAAATGACAAACATTTCATAGTAATGAGCTAAAACAATTATATGAATTAAGGTATTTTTTACAATGTCATTGTTACATTATACATTTATGTTGCTATTCATTTCACAGGGTTTTATTTATTTATTCTAAGCATTTTAGTGTTCAAAATATTACAGCAGACTTGTCTGCAACAAATGATAAAGAAAGAACAATGAGAAAGAACAACTGAGCCACATGAGTTATACAAGTTATACACATTTGATGTTTATTTTTGGGGGGGTTAAAATACTTTTAAACCCTGAGGATGTTTCAGTCATGGCTTCAGTCTCACTGAAAGTTGTTTTTTGTACACCTAGAGACTTTGAAAAGATTTAGAAAAGACTCCAAAATGATTATCAGCTTACATCTAAAGACTTGGGTTAACAGTTTTTTAGTATCAGACTAAAGATTTTATAAAAACTGAACCTTGTAGTGACACTATTTACAAGACTACACCTAGACTATTTCAGCTTCCTGCCAAATTCCTCCCATTATGCTCAGCATTATACAGTTTCTTTATTTGGGAATTTTGTAGCATTCTTTGCCGAAATTTATACGTCCAATAAAGACTTGGTTTCAAAGTGGGTACTGTATTGACAAGTAACTAGTTAACTCATATCTTTTTAATGCAAGGTGTTTATGCTGTACCACTTGCTCCATGCAGATGCACAGATAGTGCTGGTTGGTGCCTGTATTGCAGGGGGCAAGGTTGGCATACACTTTGTAATTTATGGCCCTTTTCTAGGCCGTTTTTCAGCCAGCAACACAAATATTACATTTGTTGTGTATAGACCCTGACAGGGTCCATAGGTGGCTACACAACTATTATTTTACAGATATGACACCTATATTTATAGCCTACTTTCTCGTAGGATAAAAAAAAAATGAGTGTGGCAAGTTGCAAAACAATGTAATAAGCAGGATTTTAACCCCTCACCCTTGTGGTGGTAATCCTACACATCGACCACTGTCCTACAGCAGCAAAGTAAAATTTATTTTAGCAAAGGATACATCATGAAGCGGGTTATCCCCTAACACAGTCACACAGTTTACTAAACGGCGGGTACAGATTACGACTCTGTGCGCACGGTTTAATAAACGGCGTGAATAGATTCTTAACCCTCAATAATTATTAATGCACCTGATCACTGCTGGGCTCTTTATATTCGTGCTCCTCCTGTGTGAGAACGGTTTTATTCGTTGTTGGTTGTTGTACGTCACAACTACACTAGGCATAAATCGCCTTACATTTAACGATCAAGACGATGGGAGGACGCAGAGACTCCAGCAAGATTTCTAAAGACTGCCAGTCTTTAGTCTGAGCCTGTGAAAATCGTTTGGTATATTCAAGGTTCATTCAATATATTCAGACTTCTATTCCATATATTCAAGGTTCATTCAATATATTCAGACTTCTATTCCATATATTCAAGGTCCTTTCCATATATTCAAGGGTCATTCAATATATTCAAGGTTCATTCAATATATTCAGACTTTTATTCCATATATTCAAGGTTCATTCAATATATTCAGACTTCTATTCCGTATATTCAAGGTCCTTTCCATATATTCAAGGGTCATTCAATATATTCAAGGTTCATTCAATATATTCAGACTTTTATTCCATATACTCAAGGTTCATTCCATATATTTAAGGTTGATTCAAAATATTCAGACTTTCATTCCATATATTCAAGGTTCATTCCATATATTCAAACATATCAATATAAATATATAAGTTTTACCGACTTTTGTCCACTGTAGTATCAGTTTTGAGCTTGATAACGTTGCCTGAATTAAAGCTAAGCCATTAAAAGGCAAGGGGAACGTTACCATAGTAACACTTAGGCACATTCAATCCGGTAAATCTCTGTTACAGGGTAACGTGAGCTTACAAACTTACGTAAATTATTTATGTGTTGTAAGGAATAAAATTGAATAAAGTAAGCATGAGCTCTGCTAATGTTGAAACATGCAGATGCACAGATCACACAACAACCAGAGGAACAGGTTGGATAGACTCATCAGGAAGGCCAGCTCTGTCCTGGAATGCACCCTGGATCCAGTGCAGGTGGTGGGAGACAGAAGGACTCTGGCTAAAATAATATCTCTGCTGGACAGAGTCCCCCCATGCATGGAAATGTTGCTGAACTGCAGAGCTCCTTCAGTGACAGACTGCTGCATTCTAGATGCAGGAAGAAGCGTTTTTGCAGGTCCTTCTGCCTTGCAGCTGTCAGACTCCACAATCTAAACTGCTCCCAACAAACATGAATTAAGTGAATTAAGCCAAAAAACAAAAATATCTGTTTTCCACCATAGACAACATTTTTAACAGTACTACTTTTGCATTTCAGAAAACCTGCTTTAGGGTTGTTACAGCTTTAGGTACAAATATCACTTGACATTGGCTTGACATTGGAATAGTAAGACAACTGAACCAAAACTGTGTTTAACAGCAAAAACTTTATTATAAAGCTTTCAGCAGCAGTGAAAGTCAAGGTGCTTAGCATGTTTAGTTTTATGTCCAGTTGAAAAAAAAGTCAAGTCTATATGTTGCACAAAAACTGCCCCCCAAATAAAACTGGCACTAGACGCAGGGAGCATATTACCCCCGTTTTGGCCCAGCTCCACTGGCTCCCGGTGCGTTACTGTATTCGTTTTAAAATGTTACTTTTTGTTTTTAAGTCACTTTACTTGTACGCCCCCCCACCCCCATATTTGTCTCAGCTGGTTCAGCCATATCTACCAGGCCGGTCTCTTCGCTCAGCAGAGCACCGCCTCCTGCAGGTCCAAGGGGTTCGAACGAGGATGCGAGGGGAACGTTCATTCTGTGCACCTCGCCTTTGGAACCAACTCCCCATGGCAGTGAGGTTGGCCCCCTCCCTTTCTGTTTTTAAATCCCGCCTGAAGGCTCATTTTTATTCTCTGGCTTTTAATGTGGCTTAGTTTTGCATTATTTTAATGTCTTTCTCTATTTTTGCTTGGTTGTGTTTTCTATTGTTGTTCTTCTGTACAGCACTTTGGTTGGCCCCGGCTGTGTATAAACATGCTATATAAATAAAGTGGTATGGTAAGTGGTATAGTAAAATAGGGCAGACACAAATCCCCTTAGTAACAGGGACACCTGGTAACACTACTGTCGCGGTGTACGCCTGGTAGTGCGGTTGACTTGAATCGCATGCACAAGCTGTCCAAGGACGTTGGATAAAATTAATGAATTAAACAATTGGAATGTGTTTCCAAGCATGGTTTGTCATTTGTTTTCTGGCCTACAGAATCGTCATTACACAAACAAAAAAACACTCCCAGACCACTCACGTGCGGTTGTACATAGCCTGCCATTTTAAAAGGAGTTCCAGCTGCTCTCTCCCCTTCATGTAAACAATGGAATGCTAAGATAGCTAGCTCACATAGGATGCTAACTCGACACTGTTATGTCCATGGTTATATACAAACAATAAAATCTCGCTAGGCCTCGAGATCCACATAACCTCATCACTAATGCTTATTAAATAGGTTACAGATCACTTTAAATGAAAGTAATTACCAGCAGGGACTAACGAGTCCCTGGCTGCCGTGCTGCCTTCGTTGGACAGTCTGTGGCCGTAGATTGCGTCCAGGAGGTCATACCACTTCCAAGACTGACGGCTGTTCCCACTCCGGTTGTTACTGTCTCAGATTTTTCTGTACTGCCCCTTCAGTTTTTTCAGCTTTGTGTGACAATGCTCTGACGTTGTTTGGAATCCTGCTACTGCCATCTGCTGCGGAAAGTATCTGAACACCTTCTCATTCCTCACCGAGGCATCAATCTCCTTCTGTATTAGGGGTGTTCCAAGGGTACATTACGATTCAATTCGATTCGATATCGATTATGGGCGCTTCGATTCTTCGATTCTTATGATTTTTGGTTTGATTCGATTATTGGTGCCACGATTCTTCGATTATTTAAATTTGTATGCCTTTTTTCATTACAAGATTGATTGTGTCTACATTTGTAAATAACCTATCAATTAATTCAGTTCCTCTAAAACTACACTCAATGAGTAGATACAGTTTTTTTTTTTTACATTGAACTACTTTTAAAGACAAATTATATTTTATTTTGACTGTATGACTTGTGTAAATATTTGCACTTTGACCTACTTAACTTTGATCAGGGAAAGCTCTACTTGCAGAACAAAAGTGCATTCCTCAAAATAAGTAATTCAGCTTATTCAGTCTGGAATATACACTCAGCTAAAGAATTATTAGGAACACCTGTTTAATTTCTCCTTAATGCAATTATCTACTGAAACCAATCACATGGCAGTTATTTCAATGTGTTTAGGGGTGTGGTCCTGGTGAAGACAATCTCCTGAATCCAAACTGAATGTCAGACTGGGAAAGAACGGCGATTTAAGCAATTTTGACCATGGCATGGTTGTTGGTGCCAGACTGGCGGTCTGAGTCTTTCACAATCTGCTCAGTTACTGGGATTTTCATGCACAACCATTTCTAGAGTTTACAAAGAATGGTGTGAAAGGGGAAAAACATCCAGTATGCGGCAGTTCTGTAGGCGAAAATGCCTTGTTGATGCTAGAAGTCAGATGGGAATGGGCTGACTGATTCAAGCTGATAGAAGAGCAACTTTGACTGAAACAACCCCTCGTTATAACCGAGGAATGCAGCAAAGCATTTGTGAAGCTACAACATGCACAACCTTGAGGCGGATGGGCTACAACAGCAGAAGACCCCACCGGGTACCACTCATCTCCAGTACAAATAGGAAAAAGAGGCTACAATTTGCACAAGCTCACCAAAATTGTACAGTTGAACACTGGAAAAATGTTGCCTGGTCTGATGAGACTCGACCTATGTTGAGACATTCAAATGGTAGTCAGAATTTGGCGTAAACAGAATGAAAACATGGCTCCATCATGCCTTGTTACCGCTGTGCAGGCTGGTGGTGGTGGTGTAATGGTGTGGGGGATGTTTTCTTGGCACACTTTAGGCCCCTTAGTGCCAACTGGGCATCGTTTAAATGCCACAGGCTACCTGAACATTGTTTCTGACAATGTCCATCCCTTCATGACCACCATGTACCCATCCTCTGATGGCTACTTCTAGCAGCATAATGCACCATGTCATAAAGCTCGAATCATTTGAAATTGGTTTCTTGAACATGACAATGAGTTCACTGTACTACAATGGCCCCCACAGTCACCAGATCTCAACCCAAAAGAGCATCTTTGGGATGTGGTGGAACAGGAGCTTTGTACCCTGGATTTTCATCCCACAAATCTCCATCAACTTCAAGATGCTATCCTATCAATATGGGCCAACATTTCTAAATAATGCTTTCAGCACCTTGTTGAATCAATGCCACGTAGAATTAAGGCAGTTCTGAAGGCGAAAGGGGGTCAAACACCGTAATAGTATGGTGTTCCTAATAATGCTTCAGGTTAGTGTAGATAATGTAGGGAAAAAAACAAACCGTGCTTTATTTGAAGATAATAAATCGCATTCTTCTGAAGAAAAGTGTATAACTCAAATGAACTTATTCAGTCTGGAGCTTCAGCATAGGGAGAAGGGCATATGTCCACATTGTGCTACTCATCTTCATTAGATTCTTTATCTTCATTTTCAGAATCTGGGACACAAACATTCTCGTGCAAGAATAACAGCTGGTCAATGTGCTCCGACTTGAGTGTGCTACGTTGGGTTGTTACTATATCTTCTGCAGTGGAGAACACTCGCCCTGCAGATACAATACTGCCTGGAATGCATAGGTAGCATTTGGCCATATTATTAGTCATGGGGTATAGCACCTGATGGACACTCTACCAGTGTAGAGGGTCCTCTTGTAGAGAAGGTGTGCAAGGCGGTACTTAGCCATCTCGACCTCGACTCTGGCGTATGCTAATTTGGGCTCAGGAGCAAAAGAGAGAAAGGAAGAGATTGGGTGTGAGCGAGAATGTGAGAGTTTGTATGAGTGTAAGTGAGCGAGAGGTTTTTCTCCTCAGGTGGTGGCATCTTTCATCGGCTGTAGGGCAGAGACCATTTCTTCAGCATTTGAGGCATCAGTTTCATCCAGAGTGGCAATATCATTGTCCTTCTTTCTCATCTGAGGAGAAAGCAAGCAGGTGCAAAAATAACAGCCTGTTATTCATAATTAAACATAAGTCATTATGCTACTACCACATGTCGTAAACTAATGCAGTGCAGTTCACTATAAAAGGCAGCTTAACTGACATTTTTCTTACCTGAGGAGAAAGCAGCGTGGCAGCAATTGCAGGCTGTTGCTCAAGGAAACATTCAGTCATTACGTACGCACTATTCCATGTAAAGCATACCTCCGTCTTCAGTTTGCGCTGTTTGAGACCAAGGAGCTTTTGGTTCTCCTCTAGCAGGTGGAGTCCGGTGGTACTACGTTGAAAAAGAGTGGAGATCTGTCTGATCCTCAACAGTATCTTTGTCACAGCTGGCAGCTTGAGAGCTTTCTGTGAGGCCAAGTTGGCAGTGTGAGCCTAGCATTTCAGCTGCACGAAGTTCGACTTCTGAGCTGCCACGAATATGTTGCTGGCATTATCAGTTACCGAAACCAAGATCTGCCATTCTGCCGCAGCTTTATCCAGCAACTCGGCAACATTTGCCCCGGTGTGAATCTCACTCATCTCTCGTGTTTGAAGAACATGACTCACCAATTTCCACCCATTCTTGTCCGACGCGAGCACAAAATGCGTTGTTACAGTAGCAAAGGATTGGGTGGCAACCGATGTCCACAGATTCGCTTGAAAATTATTCATTCATTTATTTATTTTAAGCATCGACGTTAATTAATCGATGCATAATCATCACATGAAGCATTGCGATGCATCGCCACATTGATTAATTGCACCCACTGTTATTCTGTATGGTGCTGTCGGCGACAATGGCGAGGAATTTCTGGAGCGTACCGGTCCGGACCGGACCTCTCTGGGGAAACAGGGCATTAGAGTGGTTTGATTGTTGTTCAGACAAGCCATGCAAGCCAACTTAATTAACTATTTGTCATCCTACTCCTAAATTTATATCTAAATGAGCAGATAAACAAGTTTACAGTTGCTTTTTACAGGTGTTTGGGTTATCTGCAATATCCACATAGAGTGACTTTAGAAAGAACATTTTGAAAATAGATTGTTGGAGGCTCAAGAAACTACCTCATGTTGTTCTTAGTATCATCATGTGTTAGATCACACTGCATCTTGTTAACACAAGTTGTATGTACTTTATTAGCTTTTTTATGTGAATGCATTTCACTGCAGCTTTTTGTAGCCTAATTTACAGCACTGATGCATTAATGTGTTTATTGTGAATAAAGCATGCCAAGCTTAAGGGATTACAATTCTGGATGACCCCCTCAATAAAAGCACCACACCTCTTGGCGAGTCAGACTGCTTGGCCCGTGGTGAATAACACCATGTAGCCTAAGTGTCCCTTATTTGAATTCATGAAAATTGGCAACCCTAGCAGTAGCCCAAGGTACCTGCAGGCAAATGGGGAAGCTGTTCGGACCGTTGCCACAGTGAAAGGACTGTGGAAAGGAAGAGGTGATAAGACAAAAGCGTTGCTGGCGTATCGTGCCACACCTCTCGACTGCTGCTATTCCCCTGCACAACTCCTGATGGCAAGACAGTTGCAAACAGCATCCTGTGACCCTGACTCCAAGATGGCCAAATATCAAACGATTCAGAACCACACAGAGACAATTGAAATAAAACCAGCAAAAGATATCAAGTGTCGAAACAGAGCCCGACAACTGACACCTTTGCAACCAGGTCAAGCTGTGTGGCTTCCAAGAGAAAGAAAGAAAACAAAAAGGTTTTAGAGAAAAAAATCCCGGTTTATTATGGATGTTTATGTTAGTAAAAAAAAAATGTTTAATGTCATGCGCGGATGAAGTGTGTGGAGATTTCTGACTAAAGAGGAAGGTGTTGTGTAAAGTGGAACTAATGTGTGTATGTTCTCACACAAAGGCACTTGTGTGTTAAGATGCCCATCTAAGAGGATACAGGTATTAAAGTGAGTTGTACGCAGGTGCCGCCTGTGTCTTCCTTTGTGACAGATTTTATTCATAACTTTGGTGGACCCGATCTTTAGGCACAGCCAATGCAAGGCAAGGCAAGGCAATTTCATTTGTACAGCACACTTCAACACAAGGCAATTCAAGGTGCTTTACATGATTAAAATGAGAACACATTAAAATACAAGAAAGCATTTACAATAAAACAGTAATCAAGACAATAATTTGTATGAAAATTAAAAACAAGCAAGTAAAAGAAATAATAGGATCAGTCACTCATAACCGAGTCTAAATAAATAACTTAATGTTAGACTTAAAAGAGTTCAGTGTCTCTGCAGCTTTGCAATCTCCCGGTAGTTTGTTCCAGATGTGAGGAGCATAGAAACTAAAAGCTGCCTCTCCATGTTTGGTTCTGGTTTTAGGGACGATCAGTAAACTAGAGCTGGAGGACCTGAGTGATCTGGATGGTTTTTGCGACAATAGCAGATCTCTAGTGTACTCTGGTGCTAGCCCATTCAATGATTTATAAACTAATAAAAGCACTTTGAAGTCTATCTCTGAGCTACAGAGAGCCAGTATAATGACTTTAGAACTGGGGTGATGTGTTCTATCTTCTTGGTTCTAGTGAGAACACAAGCAGCAACATGGTGGATCAGCTGTAGCTGTCTGATTGAGTTTTTAGGTAGACCTGTGAAGATACTGTAACAGTAATTAAGGCGGCTAAAGATAAATGCATGGATGAGTTTTTCTAGGTCTCCTTGTATCATCAGTCCTTTAATCTTGGAAATGTTCCTAAGAAGATAGAAAGCTGACCTTGTTATTGCCTTTATGTGACCCTGGAGGTTCAGCTCTGAGTCGCTTATTACACTTAGATTTCTGGCCTGGTTGGTAGTTTCTAGTTGGGCCTGTTTAAGATTATTACTGATGTGTAGTCAACATTTTTGGGTCCAAAGATAAGTAGTTTGCTTTTGTTTTTGTTCATTTGGAGGAAATTATGGAATATCTAGTTGTTAAACTGCTCAGTGCATTTATTATGTGTTTGAATAGGTTCAACATCACCTGGTGACATTGAGATATAAAGCTGAGTGTCATCGGCATAGTTTTGGTAGATAATAGAGTTGGTGGTTATAATTTGGCTTAGTGGGAGCATGTAGATGTTAGCATCTACATGCTAGGATGGAGTCCTGGGGGACCTCGCATGTGATTTCTGTGTGTTGTGATAAGAATTGGCTAATCAACACAAAGAAATTCCTGTTCCTAAGGTAAGATTTGAACAAGTCAAGTACTGTACCAGACAGTCCGACCCAGCTCTCTAGACGTTCCAGTAATATATCATGATCAACAGTGTCAAACGCTGCACTGAGGTCTAATAGTACCAGCACTGTGGTTTAACCACAGTCAGTATTTGTACGGATTTAATTGAAATCTTTGGCTTTGGGGAAAACACCTGATAGCAGGGATGAGTTAATTATTTTAATCAGATCCGCCCTGATGGCTGGGAGGACTTTTTTTTAGATAGCTTGTTGATAAGATATCCAAGCAGCAGGTGGCAGAGCTTAGTTTGTCAATAATTTCATTGAAGCTCGATTTATTGTTTGGAAATCAGTTATTTTCTCTGCATGGGTGTTAATTGGGCTCATGGTTGGTATTGGGGTTGGAGCTGATGTAATATTTGACCTTCTGGTGTTCAAGATTTTTCAGTAAAGAAGCTGGTAAATTCATTACAGGCCATGGTGGAGTAGTTAGTCTCTCCACTGTAGCAAATAATGTCCTAGCATTATTGTAGTTTTTGTGAATAATCTCAGAAAATAATGATTCCCTTGCACCCTTTAAGGTTACTTGATACTTGTTTGCTAATACTCCAGTTTTGATACCTGTACTGTCTCTTTAAGACTTTGCCGTTTGATGACGTCAGTGCCGTGCTGTTGTCAGCCCGCGCTGACACGCTCTCAGTCTGCGTCTTGCTGTCTGAGAGAAGGTATGGCACATTTTTCTGTTCATTGTTAAACTACTATTTGGTATTTTGGCCATGTAAACCGAATGTACAGGATTGTAAACTTTATCTAAAGCAGTAGACATGCAGTTTTGTGTCGTTTTGAATGTAGATTAAAAAAAGTTTGTACAATATTATTTGAGCCACATGTGCTGCACAGCTACAGGGTTTCCCTATGTGTTAACAGGGCAAGTTACAGCATGTTATAGATCCTTTCTGATTTTTTGTACAGCTATGTCTATTTTGGTTGTTGTGTTGCTAATAGCACTTATTTCTGGTTGTATCTGATGTGCATTTATATGACATTGCTGCCAGTTAATTAAGAATTTATTTTGATTTTTTTTTTTTTTTTCAACCAAATATTGGTTTTTGCTGTAATACAAGAAACTTTATTAGGCATGTTATTACTCAGTCTGCATCTTGCTGTCTGAGAGAAGGGGCTGATGACTGACCCAAGTGAAGCAAGCTGCATGTTACAGATGCTTTCAGTTTTTTTGTACAGAAACTTCCACCAACCATGTTGCATTAAAGAACAACCAGCCATCGTGGTGGTCCAAGTCTGTTTTACTTCAGCATTGCAGACACGAACACAACGTAGAATATAATGAAGCTCACGGGTGTGGACTTAGTCCCGGAACATTATTAAGGGCCAGAGAACACCCGTTATAATTACATGGCAGTGGAACGCTTCTCCACGGAGACTTCTTTTTATTAGAGACAGTTTTAACCTTAAATGGCACAGTCTTATCCATCATGTCTGAGATTTTGGATAGAAATTCATCTGTCAATTTGTTTACTGAATGTGTGTTGGTGGATTTTGGTGATTTAGATAAGGTTGGAGTGTACATCAGTTTAAAGTTTTCAGGTGAGTTTTTTTTAAGGAAGCGTTTTTTAACAGTGGTTTTACTCTGATTAGATATTTTGACTTGGATGGTGCTTTCAAATGAGATGGAGAAATGGTCAGATAATGCGATATCAGTTACTCCAATAGTAGATATATATTTGTCTTTGCTAATATGTAGGTCCAGAGTGTGTTCTCAGTTGTGCATTGGCTCATTAATGTGTTGGGTTAAGTCAAAGTTTTTAATGGAGTCATTTAGTGCTTTTGTCCCGCTTGGGGATTGTCAGTATGGATGTTGAAATCTCCCACAATTGCTGTGTGGTCATAGTCTAGACATATTCCAACGCGAAGGTCATTGAAGTTATTAAAAAAGTTTGTGTTAGGTTTTGGTGATCTGTATCTGTTTACAAATAGGACTTTGTTTGGTTCATTTGTTTCAGTAGTAGTAGTAGTATTCAAAGGTGCTGAACTCGCCTAAAGGTACCTTTTTGAGGTTTAGTGTTTTGTGAAAGATTGTAGCAAGACCATCACCCCTTTTGTTTTTCCTGGTCTCACTAATTAAGTGATAATCAATTGGGCAAGTCTCTATTAGTACAGTTTGGGGGTAGTGGTTGGGGGAAATGCAGGAGTGAAGCAGGAGGAGAGGAAAAACACGTCCTGCTCCTTTGACAGTCAGGCAAACTAAACCAAGGTGATGAGTGGATCAGTTTTGGTGGCCTCAGGATTGGTGGCCTCAGGATTGGATCTCTGCTTTTTGCAGATGATGTGGTCCTGCTGGCTTTATTTGAATATAATTAACAGCTTTCGCTGGAGCGGTTTACAGCTAATTGCAAAAGCAGCTGGGATGCGAGTCAGCAACTCCAAATTCGAGGCCATGGTCCTGAGCCGGAAAAGGGTAGAGGACCTCCTCCCAAGTGGAGGAGTTCAAGTATATGGGGGTCTTGTTTTTGACTGAGGACAAAATGGAGTGGCAGATTAATAGACAAATTGATAGGGCCTCAGCTGGCTTTTCAGAAAGAAGTAAGTTTCCATTATTTTTGGGGAGTAACAAGACAAAGAAAGTGGCCAAGATGGAAAAACTCACTAGGCTTCAATTCTGCTCCTTAGAAACCTACTGTTAACATCAGAGAGGCTCTATCCATTTATATATACAGTCTATGATGTTATCTTGGCTGGATACAAAAGCTATTGTTGGGGTATCGATAGGTTTAAGAAAGGTGACAATGTTGCTAATTTATGCTAATTTAAAGTTGGGTTGGCTGAAAACTGTTTCAGATGATTTCAGAAGACTTTCAGTGATTAAATCAATGTCAAAATTTTATCATAATTTTTCAAATTATGACTGGAGTAACATAGCTTCGACCCTAGATGTATCTTAGATTAGCATGGACACTTTTAACGGATGGTTTTATGCTTCTTGTAAAAGAATATGCTGCATAAAGAAGATTTAAGATAAAACCTTGTGAAAAGCCCTGGTTCTGCCCAAAGCTGGCAGGTAACAATCGTGGCCGTAACCTGGCTTCATTCAGTGGTAAGAAAACAGGTTCTAGTAGGGTGACTGTGGCTACAGTGGTAGAGTAGTTGGCTTGCAATTGGAGGGTTGTAGGTTCAATTCCAGCTTCCTCCAGTCACATGTCGATGTGCCCCTGGGCAAGGCACTTAACCAAAAATTCTACATCGTTCTACCGAGCCATGTTGGCTGAGTGTGAATGGGTGAATGTGGCTTCAATGTAGAGCGCTTTGAGTGGTAAGTATGACTAGAAAAGCGCTATAAGTTCAGTCCATTTACTGTGTGGCTTTGTTTCCAATATGGCTGTTCATGCAAGTTGATTGAAAGCTGACAACTTACAATCATCTAAGTTGATCGACAGCTGGAAAATTGAATTCTATTGGCTAAAATAATTTGTTAATGTTTGAATTTCATAGGGAGGAAGGCAGGACTAAGGAAGAATAAAAAATATTGTCTAGCCTTTTATCATAGCATTGACCCCTACTCTAATTTTCAAGATTTATAAAACTGAACAAATATATTGTCCAGACGGCCATTTTAAGCTAGCTTGTTTTGCAAACTCAGTATAGCAGCTTTATCACTGGTGATCCCTGGGGTTTTAAAAGGTTTAAATAAATAAATAAAAATCAGGCAAACAGTTAATTCTGCATCAACTCCAGTTTGGAGTGCAGCTAGTGGTTGCTTACATATCTTTTCAATCTTGGCTCTGTCCATCCATTCAGTGACGTATGCTGCCTCAAGAGTGATGTTGGCCCTAGGCCCATCTTGTTCCTGCTAGACGTGAAGCAGTATGACCAACTTTACTCTGGGGCCGTGCAAGTGTGACTGTCGAGCTCAATGGAGCTTGCACAGTGTGGGAAGAAGCAGTCTCTTGAGACGCCAGAGAAATGCATAGTGTGATCCTGGCTTAAAACAGGGAAACAGAGTTGAGGCTATCACCAGATTTGGGGTTACCCATGAACTATCCCTCTATGCCAAAGGCCTGATTTCATTTGTTTCCAATTCAATTAAATCTATTTCGTTTCTTACATATATTTTAATTTGGTTGGGTAGGATCTCGGGCTATAAACTAAATTTTGGAAAAGAGCTAACTACTTCTGTTAAACCTTCCCAGTCTCCTTTTCATTTAAGGTGGTCACCAATGTTTTTTTTTAGTTTATTTTTTTCTTTTTTTTTCTTTTAACTTGTCCTGTCTAGCAGTTTGCTACTCAGAATTTGAGTCTGAGTACCAAGGACCAGCCCAACAGATTTACTTTCTCAAGCAGAGTATTAATATTCCACTTGATGTATATGTATGAAAAATCTTTATTAGTGACTACTGTGGGTTCAATTTCCCGAAGTCATGGACACGAAACCGAGACAAGAAGGAAGAAAGGAAGAAGGTGAAGAAGAGAAACAGGACCAGCAGAAGCGCAAACCGACGACACAAGACAGGGAGGCAAACAAAGAACACAAGGAAACATCCCAGTCCTCCACCTCTGCTGGACGGCAGAGAAGCGGTAAAACAAAACAAACAAAAACAACAAACTGAACAGAACAACACCAATAGTTCAGATCCAGTATTATAGACTAAGAATTACACATTCACTACAGACAAGCATGGATTAATGAACACAATACTAATGTTTCTGGTAAGCTCCTGGTAACAACTAACTAATGACGATAACCTCAGCTCAAGATATGTCCGTACTCACCAATGTCCCCACACCTATGTGTGTGTGTGGGCATGCAGGTCTGAATAAGGTTTCCCCATGCAAGTGATTGATAGCTGGTGTAAGGAACCGTCAATCCGTCCTACAGGAATCGACACAGACATGAAGGAGGCAGGAGACGCATGCATCCAGAGTCCCACAGAGCGCAGGAGCCGCAGGCGGACCAGCGCAGGGCCGATCACCCACCAAGAAAGGAACAAATGGAAGCCCCAGGGGAACACCAAGCAGCCGCAATGCTGGGGCCCCGAGAGATCGCAGGGACGAACCCCAAAATAGAATTTCAAATGTGAAAATATAGGACACTTGTAGCCACTGAAGTTGTTTAAGAATAGGGGACATGTGAGTCCTTTTTGTACAAGTCAAAATTCTCGCTACAGAATTTTGCACTAATTGCGACTGAGAGAGCTCCTTCTTGTTCAGTCATGAAAAAAAATAGTCAATAGTCCAACGGTGTGTCCAGACCAAACGCGATAGGAGCGACTAGAACTTCAGGTTTACATGTAAAATCAATGGAGGAGCGACTTGGTGTCCCGCGACACTTCAGAAGCAGATTTGCGTAGCAAAAAAGCTTTTCTGCCTGATTCGCGCGAACAATTCGCGCTACAGATGCGATGGAAAATTCGCACTGAATTTTATGTGGTGCATTTTGTGCATTCGCGCTCATGGAGTCTATCGCTCGAGTTGGAAAAATCTGAACTCCAGCGTCAAATCGCGCCGCGACAACCAATCAGGGGACAGAGTTTCAGTGATTCTGTGACTGTCATGGAGTCACAGCCTAAGCAGGACATGGAGGACATACTGATAAACATCGTGGCTAATCACCCCGAGCTACATGACACAAGCAGTTTTCAATACAGAGACAGAAATAAAAATAAAAAAATATTTAGAAAGGAATGCTCTTAAGAGGTTTGTGGGTGGCTTTTAAAAGAGTCGTTGTTGCTGTAAAAGCACGTCTCGGCCTTGAGGTCAGCCTTGAAACGGGCTCCTCACCTGGTTTCCTGGTAGCAATTCCCGCACCACGTCCCACGCTGCTCAAATATCATAAACTTTTACGAACCGCAGACAGATGGACAGCTGCTCAGAAATGTAGTTGGTGTTTCGGCAGGCGAAGCTTGGACCTTCACGGTACAAACTGGGCGAGCAGGTCACGTTCTCCGGGCGGCGAGGAGCCGGTGTTTATGAGAGGATCGCTGCCGTTTATGGATCCCTCCGCTGTAGCTAGGCTGTATCTGTAGCTCAACAAACTCCTAGTGCAGCGGTCCCAGCTCTGCCGGAGGCCAGGCCGAACACATAATCCACTCTGTCCTCCGACAGATCGGAGACCATAGTCCATAATCCACCGCCAGCTGCACTCTAGCCCCAGCTCCGCTGAAGCCCGGGCCGAACACGCTGTCCTCCGTCAGCTCGGTCCATAATCCACCGATGCGCGTGAAAATACCATATTTTAAGCACGACCAGTTCGCGTTGAACACGCTTCAAGCTGCGAATGTGCACGCGAACAGCTAGGCGTGTGTCGCGCTTTATAGTCGCTAAATGATGAGTTCTAAATAATTTAGTGATGAAATGTTTTAACTAAGATGTCGTTTGACATTATGTTGTTCTGTTTCTATCTGTATTTAGCTCAGTCTGTGTAACGGTTGTGTTATGGCTAGATTCAGGTTCACACACCAGGTATCAGGATCTGCTCAGGTTTATTCGGCAGCACAGCCAAACACTATAAAACAGTGGCATAGGACACAATCAGGTTCACATCACAATGTGCAGATTCACAGCTCCCAGCAGCATGGTCAGGCAGCTTCTGCCTTTACAAAATAAATATTTAAACAAGTTAAAATAAAAACAAAAACATACGTTGAAACACATTTTTTTAAAACAGACATAAATAATGCTTAAATTAGGATCAGTAAAGTAACTTAATATTAAAAATGCAAACAATTAAAAATAAAATATTCACACTACAAAACTCAGTTCCTCCATTGCACCTCCTTAACTTAATTAGCAAACAGAAATATAATTGTCCCCCACAGTGTATAAAGAGCTTATTCACAAATGCAGTCCTTTAATAAAAATAAAAAACATCTTTAACAAGCAACAGTTTGTAATCAGAACATACCTATAAAACAGTGGCATAGGACACAATCAGGTTCACATTACAATGTGCAGATTCACAGCTCCCTGCAGCAGAGCAAAAAAAAAACACTTTTTTTAAAGAGGGGAAAGTCCCAGAAAAAGTCTCACAAAGGTGGCAGCATTTCGGCTTTTTTCCCTAAATAAATCCTTAAACCATTTTTAGAACTGTATACATTATGTTTTTTAACAACATAAAGTGGTAGAAACTATATTTATTAGCATAACTGCAGGAGAGCAGTAGCACATGTCTTACCAGCAGCATGGTCAGGCAGCTTCTGCCGAGCTGCTGCGTGTGCGTCACCCAAACGTGCCCCGTGTCACACCTAATTGTGTCCCACTAGCTAAATAAAATATTCTCAGAACCAGAAATAAAAATAACAAAAAAACAGAAGCAAGTTACAATAAAATTAAGGATACAATAATGAAATATGGGAAATATTTCTAACTTTAACAGAAATTGTTTTGAGAAGGTTCAAAAAAAAAAATAGCTGGAAATGCACAGTTTTTACTCAGCTACATACTCCCCCCTGAATCCCCAGTCGGGGATTAATAAAGAGTCTGTCTGTCTGTCTATCTATCTCATAGATTAATGTGTGCCGGTGCGCCACAGATTCTTTTTTTATATTTATTTTATTTATTGCAATTGGTAGTGCATACATGTATGTACAGATGTGCAGGAAAAACATGACAGTACAACACACACACACATATATATATTTTAGGGCCGGGACTCGATAAAAGTTTTTAATCTAATTAATTAGAGGCTTTGTAATTAATTGAAATGAATCATATTTTAATCGCACATAAATATTTGACCTGAGAAAAGTGAGAATTTTCTCCACATGGATATTTAGTATGACTAATGACTGAATACATAAGTTTAAGTTATCAGAAAAAATAAAAACCATCATTCTGTCAGAACATCGATAAGAGAATCATGGAGAAAGCGGAAATGTCTCTCAGATAGAAATAGATAAATTAACACGTGATGACAAGGAAGCTGCAGCGCACCACCATCCTCCCTCCTTGCAAAGCTGTGCAGGATGAAATCCCTCTCGAGGAATGAGTTCTTCACTATTTTTGTGTAATTATATTATCTTAATTAACGCCTTAAAGTCTCGACCCTAATATATATATATATATATATATATATATACCCACACACATATACATACATACACACATAAAAACATTTGAAAAAGAGTGAGAATGAAAAACAGTATTTGTACCACTGGTGCTGCCACTACTCCCACTACTACTACCACCACTGCCAAAAATACTACATCAACAAAAAATCAAAAAAAAATCTGAGTAATATAAGGTATATCTACACAATAGGAAAAATGACAACTAATAAAAAAATAGATGAAAAATATAATACAAAAAAATGGGTGTAATTAATTAGATGATGGATAAATGAGTTGTAAATCAATGTGTCCCACTCATCCATAGCCAACCAGTCACACTGATGAGAGCAATATCCACCTGCCATTGGTCGCACCCGCCTCACACATCAGGTCAGCACCTGGGACTGCCCACCGCTAGCACCCCACCAATCCTAGGTTTTTCCCTTTTCAGCGTTTCCTAGTATTTCCCTGAGTAAAGTGAGGTGCATAGAAATAAGCATTGAGCTTAGCCTATTATTTAGGTTATTTTTTGACTCTGTGAGCCTCAGCTAGTGTGGTGTCTAGGGGAGCGCTGACCAAACCTCTTGTAATAAGCTGCTGAAAGACCTAAATATTCCTTTCCCTTCCTATTCTAGCCTAAAATTGGACATTGATAGTCTATCTAACTCAAGCAAGAGTATACTTAATGAGCAAGCAGAAAAAACACGGAACTTGAGCTAGCGTGTCGGGTAATTTAGCTAACATGGCTAAATGTAAGGCCAGCAATGACGACAACCCGATCACCAGAGGGGACTTCGAAGCACTTCTCAATAAACGACGAGAAAGCTTCAAGACCAATGTAGCTGCTTTGATAAACGAGTCAACAGAATCTCTCAAGTCATCTGTGGAATGTCTGGGACAGCAGGTAGCATCTTTTAATAGCCGCCTCACTCAGAAAGAAACATTGGCTGGGGAGAACTTTGGACATCTCACCGAGCTGGAGACTGTCATCAAAGCTCTCCAATCCCAGTGTGGAAAGTTACTGTAGAAAGTTTATGATCTCTAAAAAAGATCAAGGCGGTCCAATCTAAGAATAATCAACATAGCTAAAGGTATTGAAAAGGGCCAAGATCCAGCTAATTTTGTGGCGAATCTGCTGATGACGGCTACAGGCTCTGAAGTCTTTAGCAGTCCTCCCGAGTCCTTCTCAGAGCGGGTCACAACGCTACAGAGAAACCCAGGGCCTTCATCATTAAGTTTCTCTGCTTCCAGAAGAAAGAAAACGTCTTGAGATGGGCCAGGAGTCATCAGATGAGGTACCGTGTTGCCGATCTAAAAATCTTCCTGGACATCAGTGCTGAACCGGTCAGACAGAGAGCGTCATTCAACGGAGTTAAGCACGCCGTGTATACAAAAGAACTTTTGTGTTTTGCCTCTTGCATCCGGCCCATCTCCTCATCTAATTCCAAGACAAGGACTACTACTTTTAGTCACTGCAAAAAGCCCTATGATCAGCGTCAGCGTCAACATGCCTGAACAGTAAGCTGATAAAAATTAGAGGTCAGTTTAATGTTAGGGTGCTGATTACTTTGTTTTAATTTGGACTATAAAATTTGTTGCAATTACTGTTTGGCAGATTAGTTATTAATGTTTTTTTGGGTTTTTTCTCCTTGCATTTTCCTATGTATATGCTTGGCATCTTTACTTGCCATAATTCTAATTACTACTATCATTATTATTAATCCCTTTTTTTTCTTGAACAAGCTGAAATGGGTTTTGAACGTAGATTCATCCATAAGCCTAGGTCTCTGACTTAAGTGTTCATTATCTCAGGTCTCAGAGCTTATTGCCTAAACTTGGAGTTCCCCCTTGTGGAGGAGGAAAGGGAAAGAAGAGGTTAATGCTGTCGAGAAGTAATATGTTTTGGATTATCCTGCTGCTAGTTCTAGTTCAGAGAACATGTTTAGGAATGGTGTTCAGGTTTAACAGAGAGTTTATGGGTTTCTATCACAAATGGGGGGGGGGGGGTTGTTTTTTGTGTGTGTTTTTTCCCTCTCCGTCCCTTTCTCCTCCCCTTCATCAATATCCTGTCGTTCCGAGACAGCATCACATTGTATATCTGACCACTATATATGGCTAACACGTCTAAAGGCGCAGGTGCAAACCTAAGGTTTGTATCATGGAACGTTAAGGGGCTGAATAGCCCAACCAGAAATCTATCCCATTTAAAACTTCTGAAAACAGATATAGCATTTTTAAAAGAGACTCATATGGTTGCTAGGGATCTCCACAGCTTGAGGGTGTGACAGAAAATTGTTTTATTAATGCTTGCACATTTATAAAAGTTTAATTCTTTTACTCAGCTCTTAGATAGCTGTTCTGATTCTAAGGTAAAAACAAGAACCAATTGTATGTAAACATCTCATGTTGACTTATGACAACTCTTGTGATTATCTGATGTTGACTTATGGCAGATACTGTGACTGTCTTTCTCAGCATTATACAAAGTGTCCCTTATTGTTATCTATATTCTGATTGTCCAGTGATCTCCTGATTGTTAGATGACATATTTTGTTTACTGCTGACTACTGAAGTGACACTTCCTCTTCTGCTTGATTATGTATGAAGTCATCTGTAAGAAATGAATTAATCAGCAACCGATATGATAGGGTGTGGCTGATTACTATATACAGGTCCTTCTAAAAAAATTAGCATAGTGTGATAAAGTTCATTATTTTCTGTAATGTACTGATAAACATTAATATATTTTAGATTCATTACACACAACTGAGGTAGTTCAAGCCTTTTATTGTTTTAATATTGATGATTTTGGCATACAGCTCATGAAAATCTAAAAAAATTAGCATATTTCATCCGACCAATAAAAGAAAAGCGTTTTTAATACAAAAAAAAAGTCTACCTTCAAATAATCATGTTCAGTTATGCACTAAATACTTGGTCGGGAATCCTTTTGCAGAAATGACTGCTTCAATGCGGCGTGGCATGGAGGCAATTAGCCTGTGGCAATGCTAAGGATGCTTTGATGGAGGCCTTAAGCTCATCCAGAGTGTTGGGTCTTGCGTCTCTCAATTTTCTCTTCACAATATCCCACAGATTCTCTATGGGGTTCAGGTCAGGAGAGTTGGCAGGCCAATTAAGTACAGCAAAACCATGGTCAGTAAACCATTGAGCAGTGGTTTTGGCACTGTGAGCAAGTGCAAGGTCGTGCTGAAAAATGAAATCTTCATCTCCATAAAGCTTTTCAGCAGATGGAAGCATGAAGTGCTCCAAAATCTTCTGATAGCTAGCTGCATTGCCCCTGCCCTTGATAAAACACAGTGGACCAACACCAGCAGCTGACATGGCACCCCAGACAATCAATGACTGTGGGTACTTGACACTGGACTTCAGGCATTTTGGCATTTCCTTCTCCACAGTCTTCGTCCTGACTCTGGCACCTTTTTTTCCGAATGACGTGCAAATTTAGCTTTCATCCGAAAAAAGTACTTTGGTCCACTGAGCAACAGTCCAGTGCTGCTTCTCTGTAGTCTAGGTCAGGCGCTTCTGCCACTGTTTCTGGTTCAAAAGTGGCTTGACCTGGGGAATGCGGCACCTGTAGCCCATTTCCTGCACACACCTGTGCACGGTGGCTCTGGGTGTTTCTACTCCAGACTCAGTCCACTGCTTCCGCAGGTCCTCGTTCTCATTGTGCAACGTTTTCTCCCACATTTTTTCCTTCCCACAGACTTCCCACTGAGGTGCCTTGATACAGGATTTTCTGGGAACAGCCTATTCGTTCAGAAATTTCTTTCTGTCTTTCCCTCTTGCTTGAGGGTGTCAATGATGGCCTTCTGGACAGCAGTCAGGTCGGCAGTCTTACCCATGATTGCAGTTTTGAGTAATGAACCAGGCTCGGAGTTTTTAAAAGCCTCAGGAATCTTTTGCAGGTGTTTACAGTTAATTAGTTGATTCAGATGATTAGGTTAATAGCTCATTTAGGGAACCTTTTCATGATATGCTAATGTTTTGAGATAGGAATTTTGGGTTTTCATGAGCTGTATGCCAAAATCATCAATATTAAAACAATAAAAGGCTTGAACTACTTCAGTTGTGTTTTATACATCTAAAATATATGAAAGTCTAATGTTTATCAGCACATTAGAGAAAATAATGAACTTTATCACAATATGCAAATTTTTTGAGAAGGACCTGTATACCCATGCATCTGTGCTGAAGCTTCAGGGTTCTCAGCAGGAGGCCATCCATGCACGTAAAATAAACTATGTACAAATATAGCTGACACTTTGTTTTATTCTCTCATCCGAGGCCTCTCAGACACCAAGATATCTATCATAGAGGGCACCATGGGTTGGCCAGTATTTTCATTTCAATTTTGGGGTGTTGCTATTTTATTCCTTAAAAGAGTACAATTTAACCCTTCTAAAATAGTAACTGACCCTCAAGGTCAGTTCGTTATAGTTACAGGCTCTCTGAATAATGTTGTAGTTACTCTCATTAACTTATATGCACCCAACTGGGATAATAAAGGTTTTATTCCAAATGTGATGTCATCTGTTCCAGATTTAAATAGCCCCCAGCTTATTCTGGGGGGCGACTTGAACTGTACAATAGGCCCAGTACTTGACACATATTCAATAAGACAGCATCCACCTTCTAAAATGGCTAAAGCCTTCTGGTCTTCTTTTGGCCAAATAGGAGGTGTGGACCGTGGTGCTTCCCCAACCCTTACAAAAAACAATTTTCATTTTATTCACAGGTCCATTCAACTTTTTCACAGACTGTTTTTTATAGATCAGGACTTCCTACCTGCTCTTAGTTATGTTGATTACTCAACAATAATATCAGATCATGCGCCAGTGCTCCTTGACCTGTCCTTCAATCTTTTACACCCCCAGCCCACCCCCGAAGGCTAAATTGTACTTTACTCAACGATAAAACTTTTAAATGTAAGATTTCGGATGATAATTTTATTTTGAATAACAAATCAGATTCAATCTCTCCCTCTTTGCTTTGGGAGACACTTAAAGTTGTTATCAGGGGAGAGATTATTTCATATTCAATAGGTTTAAATAAAAATAAAGGCCAGAGAATTCTACCAAACAAAAAACAACTGAAGTTCAACTACCAGCTAATTCGGTTCGGTTAATTGCTAAACTAAGTGGCTACAGCTACTTGCTACATAAATTATTTACGAAAATGGCCGCCGGCTGGAAGATGTCACAGCCACGTCACTCGGGGGCTTCCTGTACGTCCGTTCGTCGTAAAACGCGTGCATGCGTAAAAACGGCGTACGGGCGCGAACACGCAGGCTCCCGAAAAGGGGGAGTTTTATTATTGTATTACCTGGGCAAAGTACCTCATTGTCTCTTTGAAACAAAGAGACCATGTGGCGCTTATCACTAAAACTAGGTTTGGCTAAGAGCTCTGACTTAAATGGCTATGGATTGTAATAGAAAGGGTTAACAGCTATGTTCGGCTCTGCGAGTTGCTTGGAAGTGCACCGGTTTGTGACTCCCAACCAATTCAAAGATACACACAATCAAACACTGCTACTAATTAAGGGACCACTAAATTCAACACAATCATACAATCAAACTCAGCTTACTCATCAAATGAAAACACAGTACATTTTAAACAGATCTGATTCATGACCGTTAAGAGAACATACATGCATACAAATACAGGAAATTAAAGGATCCTAATTGACTCCACCCAGGCTGACATGAAAAATGTAAAACCTCTTACTTTGAGGCATCTGATTGTTTGTTGAGGCAGAGTAAAATCATTTCGGGGCGGAAAAATGTGACCCGAAAAAGTGGAGCGAGAGGAAAAGTGAAGGGGAAAAAAGGAAAAAGCTTTGATGGCCAGTCTAAGTTTAAGGAAGGTTTGCTAGCGTGAGGAAGGGTTGCGCATATGTCCCAGACTGTGTCAGGAATTTGGGCAGAACGGGAAGATCTTTAGTTCAGAACGAATCGAACGAGAGAGAACAAGCGGCTGGCCGCACGTATTTTTTGGACTTTAATTGGGGGGAGCCCCCCGATCTCAGCTGTTCCTTCGTCCACTCAGAGTTATGTAGAAGGTCCAGGACGGGGAGTCGAGTCGGTCCGGAGGCCAATCGACGTGTCAGGATTTCCGAACGCCAGCCCTGCAGGCGTGAGGTCAGGGTGAGAGAGAGAGAGGGTCCTTGATCATCCAAAGTGCATGTGTGTCGCACTGTTTCCAGTCCGGATGCAGTGTTCTTGCCACGGGCAAAATGCAGGGGGGGACCAGCACAATTGGGGAATCCAAAATTTTCATCCATATTTAGGACCCTTTTATAGTTTCATATATTCATGGGCTCAGACCCAACAATCTCAGCAAATCAGACAAATAAAAACTCCTTCAGGACAGCTTACAGTAATTCCATCAGTCATTAATGAAACTTTCAAAAACTACTACTCTGCACTCTACAAATCTGAAGCCTTTACCAAGCACACTGATAGAACTTCATTTCTTAATAATTTGGAATTCCCTTACCTCCCTTCAGATAAAGCAAATTATAGGGATCAACCTCTGACAATTATAAATGTAAATTTATACCAGGCTTTTACAACAGTCATAAATACCAAGCTGTGTTTTTAAAGCAGGAACTGATAAATTATCTGTAAATCATTTTGGGTGAGCAGCAGAGTGGGGAAGTATGTGATTCTTAGGCACACAATGAATGTTTATGTACTGGGGGTGACCATGTCATGTGATTCTTTTCCTCTGCAGGTGTGTCTCATAACAAACAGATCTGTGTTGTTGTCTTTTCTGCTTTGTTTTCTGGAATAGATATCACTTTTTCGACTCTGCTGAGGACTGCTGGATCCTCAATATAGTAATATATATAGTAAAGAGAATCAGTCCAAGCACAGAACCCTGTGGTACTCCAAAGGTAACCCTTGAGTGTGAAGATTTATCATCGACATGAACAAACTGGAATCTGTCGGAGAGATGTGATTTAAACCAGCCTATTGCTTTTCCTTGATCCCTACATGTTCAAGCTTTTCTAAGAGAATATTATGATTGACTGTGTCCAAAGCAGCACTGAGATCCAACAATTACGGAACAGTCACAAATCCATTATCTGAGGCCATTAGAATATCATTGGTAACTTTTACTTTCACTTGATGCCGAAAAGGCGTTTGACAGGGTCGAGTGGGGATACTTGTTTGATGTCCTTGGGAGATTTGGCCACGATCTAAATATATTTCATGGATAAAGTTGCTATACGCTTCACCCAAAGCTTCAGTAAGTACAAGTGGAATTAGATCACAGTACTTTACACTTTCCAGGTCTACGCGTCAGGGGATCCGCCGTGAGCCCCCTATTATTTGCTATGGCAATTGAGCCACTGTCTACAGCTGTCAAATCTGCTAATTATAACCGGGGGATCGCTAGGAGCAGCTCTAAGCATGTGCTATCACTTTATGCAGAGGACCTATTGTTGTTTGTCTCCCACCCCTTAACTACTATTCCCCATATAATTGAGCTATTAAATAGAGTTGGAGCCTTTTCAGGTTAAAAATTAAACTTCCAAAAGTGAGTGCTTTTTAATAAATAACCCATTCCTCCAAATCGTGGAAAAGGATCACCCCTTTAAATTGTCTGGTAGCAGCTTTAAATACCATGGGATGAATATTTGCAGACAGTTATCTACCATTTTTAAACCAATTTTATACCTTTTACAGAACAAATTAAATAAAATTTGGAAAGGTGGAAGAAGTGGCACTTATCCATTGCAGGCAGGATAAACTGCATAAAAATGAATGTTCACCCACGCTTTTTATATCTCTTTCAGTGTCTACCAATCTATCCACCAAAATCATTCTTTAATACAATCGATAAGTTGTTCTCCTCCTTTATATGGAAGAATGGGGTCCCCAGGATCAGGCGTGGGTTCCTAGAAAGGGACAGGTCAAGTGGTGGATTAGCACTCCCAAATTAAAAAAATTATTATTGAGCAGCTAACATCCACAAGATAATCCTCTGGGTTCAACAACCAACACTAAATTGGTGTGAACTAGAAGTTGGTTCATGTACCTCGACTTCTCTGATGGTTCTACTCGCATTTAAGTTACCCATTTCATCAACTCAATACATTGATAATCCTATTGTTATTGCTACTTTAAAGATCTGGTCTCAGTTTAGACTCACCTTTGGATTTAAAGAGCCTTCTAATCTTAGTCCCATCTGCAAAATTCTTCTCTTTGCACCCTCATGGGTAGACGCCACCTTCTCCACGTGGCCTAGGCTGGGCCTTAAAAACTTAAAAGATCTTTACACTGACAACTCCTTAATTAGCTTGGCTGACCTCTGTAAAAGGTTTGCATATTTTAAGATATTATCTGATTCGTAATTAAGCCAATCTGAATAATCCCATTTTTCCAAAGACTTTTCAGACAATTTGGAACCCGACACTACAATACATACAAGCTCTAAGACATTGGAAAATAAGTAAATACCTCTTTTTGCCCACAGATGGGTACACACCTGTACTTTTTGTATTTGTAAAGTCAATAAACATATTTATAAAAAAATGTTTTTTTGATTATTAGAGAGAGAAAGACTAAGAAAGAAGGAAAAAGAGAAAAAAGAAAGAAAGAACAATATTAGTGGTAGTAGAGTAGACAAGCATGGTAGATATACTAATAATGATAGCAACAAAAATAGTGATAGTGAATGTAATAACGACTGAAAATAATAATAATAATAATAATAATAATAATAATAAGAAGAAGAAGAAGAAGAAGAAGAAGAACTGATATTATTGGCTGCAAGACTGAGGAATATTAACTGAGGTATGGGTTGATGGATGAAGGTGTTTTATTAATATTATTAATATTAGTTTTGGATCTCCATTTGCAGAAACACTTTTATTATTACATGTGATAACCTACAACTCATACAATATAAAACTATCCATAGATGGCACCATACACAAAGCTGGTGAAATAAAATGCGATTTACAGACACAGACTTATGCTTGTAATGCACTACAGCGAGCACAGAGACTTATTTACATGCTACTTGGGATTGTCAATCGGTACACACCTTCTGGATATCTGTCACTGACAAACTGTACCATTTTGGGTTGCAGAATCCCATTAGGTCCTACTCTGTGTCCTCTAGGAGATACCACACAAATAACGCTCCCCAAAAATATAATATTGCCCTCCTGATTTCTTTAACTATCGCCAAGAAAAATATTTTTCTAAAGACCGTCACATATTACATTTTGTTTTTATTTTTTAATGCTATTTAAAACACGCAGCATATGCGTTAAGTGCATTTCCTTTCCCTGCTCTCTCTTCATCTCTCTGTCACTAACGTCTCTCTCTCTCTCACGCTCTCACACACACACAGCCCCCCAAACCCCCCCCCGTCCGTGCACACCACATCTGTCTGGATCATCTGTGGAAGCGTGGACTATCTATACTTGCCAACCCTCCCAACTTTCCCGGGAGAGTCCCGAATTTTAGCGCCCGTACTGAAAATCTGCCGGGTCGCAAATTCTCCCGAATTTCTCCCAATATGCATATCATGTACACTCCCTGTTTCTTATGTGAGAGGGATTGAGAATAAAACATGTTACAATTGAAGAAAGTGGAGAATATTAATACTTTTATATGCTTTACATATATTTGGGTAAACATTTTTGTGTGTAGTGAAGTAGTAAGAACATATACTTATGTAAGGGTCATATATACAATTACAATTATGTGAATCTGTGATCGTGGGAAAACTCAGTGTTTATGGCAGGTGGTTAGACAGAGGACAAAGGATTCTAACTAGAATCAAGGAGTGAAAAGGGAGTTGTGCTGGGATAAGAACTATTCAAGGTCTCGGGGAAGCGATGGGAAAACTATGATTTGTCTGCTGACCATTCATGTGTATGTGGAACGACAGGTCACAGAGCTGTTGCAAATTACTCAGCTGCCCTGTTGTGCAATGAAGATGAACGGGGTGGTTGTGAAACTGATTGTTGTACAATGGAAATCTACTGAGACATGTAACTGAAGAAATGATGTGCTTGCACTTTTTGAGATGTTGCGAACTGCTGTGTGTGATTCAATAAAACTAGCCTGTTGCGGGGAAGAGCCCCAGAACACATACTGACAGCTGCTGAGCTGTGGTGTTCTCCGCTTTGCAAAGGTGAATTGAAGCTGAGTCTCTGAGTGTTTTTGTTGATCAACTCTTTTTATCTGCAAGAAACGTCTCCAAGAATCTTGAACCTAGGGGTGGTAGAATTATACCACAACAAATTGGAGGCACTGCTGGGATTTTTGTCCTAAAAAAGGATTTTTTGGAGCTGATTTGAACCTAACCAAGGCGAAAGGAGACTGACACAAGGCGTGCGCACGAACTTAAGGTAAGCAGACCTTTTCTTCTGCTCATTGGCTTTGTCCAAAATCTTCTTGTGTCTAGACTCCAAATAACTGAGGTTGATAAATTTTCTAAAAGTGGATAACAGGAGTTGATATTGATTAAAAGTTATTAAGGGTTGGAGTCCCAGGAATGAAAGATTTCCTAAAGTCCCGGGTTAGAGGCCCTGGGTTAAATTCCCAAAATTCTGTTGTGTGATTATGTTGTTTCTCTCTGTCTCTGAGTTTTATTCTGAAAAGGTTCCGCTGAGGAGCGTCGGGTCCTCTAAAACATACAGATAACAGTTTCTGAGTGACGAAGGAGTTTATCCAGCAAAAGTAGTAAAGAGTAAAAGTTTTCAACCCTGACAAATGGTGGAGAATGCGCGGCTTGAAGAGGGATGTTTCTCCGGGACAGAGAGATAGCGTGTGAGTAGGCCCTATTGACTGAGTTGAAGTTGTTGATCGTTTGATTGGAAGCGGAGTAAGAGCGGACGCAGAGCTCCGGATGTGGGCGATCCTAAGTCTGAGGAGGCATCCTTGACTGAAAGGCGCAGTGAGAAACAAAAGGATTCGCAGAAAAAGGTTGTGTGCGACCTTCCTGTTGGGAACGGATTTCTGCGCAAGTCTGCGTAGGTCTGACGCATGGGTGAGCTCCGTGAACAGAATTTGGTGTGAGCTGGTCCGTCTCCGGAAATGAAAGAGGTTAGTGTGTGTGTATATGAGTACTGAGTAAGTTGAAATAATATTGACAAGTGCAGCAGTTATTTTTTGGAGTGGTAGATTGTCATACAGTGTGAATGAGAGCGGCCTAGAATAGAAGTGTTAAAAAATATATATAGATGAGAAATTGATCTGGTGGGAAGATAAGGATTCCCAGATCACGTGAAGTGGATGACAAAGATAAAGAGATTTAACTGCAGAATATATAGTTGACGAGTGATTGTGAGAATGTGTGAGGGAATAGAATCACAGAGAGGAAAGAAAAAGAGCGGAGAAAGTGTGTGTGCGAGAGATTTCAGCGCTGGGTATGTGTGTGTGTGTGTGAGATTTCAACTTTATGTGAAAGCAGGAAGTTGAGAGGTGAGTTGAACTTTTTGGGTTCGTGTTAAAACAGGACTATTATTAGTAAAAACTTGAGTATAAAATATTATCTAAGAATATATGAATGGATAAGTGAAATTAAACACTCTAGAATATATAGATATAAACATTTTAGAACAGGCCATTGAAGTGGAAGCTTTTTTCCCGTGGAGAGAACGGGGGTGTTTACATTTTTGACCCAGCTCGGTGGGGAGAACGTCGGTGCTCGGAGCAAGGTTTTCATAATTTTGAGCTTAAAAGCATGGGTGAAATAAACAGGCTTTAAGTATATGCTTTAATATATTAATTAATGGTTATAGGGGGCTTGTGCCGTCTGTACATGTAGCCGGCACCGGGAAATCACTCAAACCAGACTACGGGATTTGTGGCAGATTGGTCTAAACCTCACCGGTAAAATAATTTAATACAATCTAAAAGTTAGTGCTTTGTGTTCTGTATTTATCATTTGTTTTGTCTGGGACAGTCATAATAGAATATACGTTGTTCCAAATGCGGAACTGATGTTGGGTACGCGTTTCAGTCCGTGCTGAATTTGTGACGGATACATCTAATTTTGTGCCACATTAAAATCTAGAAAAAGTGGTGTGAATTACGCTGATAAGAATTGAGATTGAGGTGTGGAGTTCTCTATTTACCGAAGGATATGTTGCTATTTTGTTAAGTAGTTTCGCGGAAGAGTTTAACTGTTTTAAGCAACGTTGGCCGAAAGGGGCTAACGTTAGCACCAGGCTGTAGGCTACGGTGAATTGCTGGGAGAGCTCGCAGCGAGCGGATTCTGTTCAAGACTCTTGGTTTTTTGATAAATCTCTGAATAAAAATAACTTGATGAGAAGCTAAACATCAGTTTATAAATCCTTTTAACTTTACTAAGCTTCGGCTTGGGGCATTCACTCTTAAGATCAATTGTGAATGAAAAATAGATACAAAAGAAGAAAAAAAAGAAAAAAAAAACAGCTCGAAGGAGCGATTTAAGGTTGGAATCGCCTCTTGAAAACGTCCAGGAGTAACTCATAAGAGATTAAATAATTTGCAAACAGCTACCTTGTCAAACTTAAATAAATGTGGATTTGTCTTGTTTAATTTGGATTTAATATTTTATTTTAAAAAAATAGAAGCTTGGTAAAGGGGGGATTAAGAAATATTTTAAGATAAATACTTGATAACATTTAAGTCAGTCTTAATTAAAAAGAAGGCGCGCCAGGGCAGTTTTGCTTGTATAGCACACTTTCAAAACAGTGCAATTTAAGGTGCTGTACATATGATTAAAATACAAATTGGCAGTTACAATAAGAAACTAATCAAGAAAAATACAACAATGTAGGGACAAATGAGTAAAAAACACAGGTTTAGTTCAATTACTAATTTTGCTGAAGAAAGCTCAGTATTTAACACAATAAAGCATTAACAGTAGGTAAGACAATGAGTCATGTGACAAAAACAAACAAGTAAAAGCAGTTACTCCTAAGCGAGTCTAATTTGCTAAGTTTTAGTTTAAGATTTAATAGAAGAATTCTGAATTCAAAAGCAGGAGTTTTTATAGTAAATTCAAGAATTTGCATTTTTTCATGTTGAACTGTCTAGATGTATTGCTATTTTTATTGTTTTAAGTAATAGAAGGATTTTTCAATGGATTCTAAAATACCTTTAAAGGACGCTGTTCAGAATGTGTCTGAACCAGCTCAAAAGAAACCGAAAATTCTCACTAATGATCAGATCTGCGATCCTATTAAAAATAGGGTAGAAGAATTCTGAAGCTCGAGAGAACTACATGTAGCAAGCGACAAGATCAACCAAGTTGCAAAATGGAGGACGGTGCAAAAAATTTGAATAGTTTAGGAATATGTCTATAGTTGGTTTCTGAAACAGGATTAAATTGGCTAAATAAGAATAAAAATACAAGCTGTATTGATAAAGGACAGATTGAAAAGCAAGCAGATTTTTAATTGAAATAAATATAAAATGGTTAAATCACTAAAAAGAACTAAGTGTGTTGATAAAAGATTGCGATGGTCAATCTTTAGAATTATTTAATTTACACATGAGATGAAAGAGACATTTATCAAATTGACAAAATAGAGAAAGGCATTGTATTGATAAAGTATAAAATATAAATTGGATGAAAAATGCAGGAAACATTAATTAAAATAAGCAGGGGAAGAATTAGAACAACAGTTTAATTGGACATATAAGGATTAATGAACATCCCTGTTGGAGAGAGCAAACCTATAAATTAGTATATTTTTACCATAACTAATACTGAAGAAATTATTGCTAAAATAAATGATTAAAATAAAAGTAAACTAGAGCCCACATAGGCAGTCTGAGTGGAAAAGATATTTGAATTCAGCATTCGAGGAAGGAGATTAATGAATATGAAAATAAAAAGTTTAAATAAAAGTTGATTTGAATAGGCTGAGAGGATCGACTCTCTGTCTGTCTTTTTCTTCCTCTATATATTTTTTTTCTCTCTCTTTTTCTCTTTCCCATCCCGCCAACAGAGAACCCCTCAGATAACATTCTTGAGATGTAATTTATGTTCCTGGGGAGATGAGATGGGAGGGGGTGCGTGGGCTGATGACGGATAGTGCCAGGTGCCCGCCATAACTGCCAAAGAAAGAAAAATCGATACAGCCAGCACAGAAGTTCTTCTGTCTTGTGCTCTGCTCCCAAACCAGGGGGCACCAGTGACTGAATATTTTCAGGGGTGAAGCAGGGGGCACCCTCAAAAAAGAGCACATTTCCTCATGCTGAACTGAACTTTCAAGGACAATATGTGTGAATCCACTTGGCTGGTGTAATATGGACAATTTCTGCTGAAGAAGTGACGATCAAAGACTGCTAATTCAATGTCACTGTTGCTGAACTAACCACAAGAGTTTCTGTTTTTCTGATCGAAGGTGGCCCTGGTTGCTTGAACTCTGAAACCCCCGTGCCTTCCCCAGAATTATCTCCAGGTAAAACACCACCATTTACCAGGAACAATTTGAAAGTTGGGTGGAAGGTAGAACTGGGCCTATAGCATGGGGTTGCTGGCTGGTGAGTTGAGAAAATTTTTATTTACATAGCAAATTCAACACCTAAGGAATACAAAGGATACATTCCTTATTAATACACAACTGTAACGGTTACTTAAATGATATCTTTATTTTTGCGTTTCATCCACAGGGATGTACTAAATTTAAGATAGGATAAATTGTAATGGAACAGCTAAATCAAAAGTAAGTCAGAATTGTATTTGATTTCTAGCAGAAAGAATGAATCAAAGTGCTTCACGGACCAAGGTAATTAAAAAGCTGAAATGGATAATAGAATAATTGATAACATTTAAAAAGAGACATAGTAAAACAGACATATAAGTATGTCTTAAACTTGATAAATAAAATAAGTAAATAAAAGAATCAATTTAAGTGAACAAGCAAATGGATAGTAATCAGTTGAACTGTAGACAAAAAGTAAAGTCTTGAGCCTGCTCTTGCTTTTAAATCCATCAATGAGGGAGGTGTTTTTGTTTAGTTTTCAGGAATAACAACGGTGTTGCACCAAAATAACATGGATTTGTTTTTTCCCCTGGGATTATTTTTTAATTAGATGGGTGAAATAATTTCTCAGCACAATACAGTTGGATTAGATTGAAAAGGAGTGGATGTCCAATAAAAGAACACGGAATCGGGAAGGAACTTTTACCTTATATTTCAATGTTAGATAATAGTTTAGTTTTTGCATTTTAGAGGGTGCATTTGTATTGTTATGTTATTAAAATGACATACTTGGTAATGTTGGTATATACTCCTCCTATCAACATGGATACTAAATAAGGCTGAGGTAACTGGCAGAAACTAATCTCTAATTGGACGACACATTCTGCAGGGGTACTCAGGACTCAGAAAAGAGAAAAACAAACATTATATTATGAGACCAAAGTATTATTAATAGGGGAATATGATATAGCAAAATTTAATACAGTTACCAACATTCTAGGCTAATTCTTTTTCAGATTATGACTCTTTTTAACTTAATGACCCACTGGATATAAAGCAAAATCTTTTAATCAAAAAAAAATGTAATTTAAATAGGGGATGACTATGACAGGCAAACCAAGTCTTTGTAGCAGATTGGTTCAGGGCAATACACAATTTAGGACTTAATTTTTTGCAAATTAATAATGTATGGTTGCAGGATTTAAACATATTTGGGATTCAACGGGATTATGCAAAATAATAAGTAGGTTTAACAATTTTTAATAAATTGCAGTTCGAATTAAATTTTATGAGGCCAGGTTTGGGGACAATCTTTACCTACTGTCAGTACTGTGATGGGAACTTTTTTATGGTCTGTCTAGGTTAAATGGATAGGTGATGATTGATTACATACGTGATGACTTCGGTCAGGGTTGCAGATTTCTTTTGATATTCACTTGTACGTCTGCATCTTAATCTAAGATCAAAATTGGCTACATGACTGCGCAGTTGGGGCTTATCGGCGAAAGGCCCTATAAATTGTTTTGATGATCATCAAGAGTGATTACAAGACCGGATCAAAAACTGTCATTTTTTAGATGTTTACAAGTTTATGCCCCCAGGATTCAACAACAGGTGTCATTTTTAGGGAGAATGGTGTCCCAAAAGGGGGTCTCCCTCTCCCCTGAACATAGATCTTCTATTTTACATCATCCACTACCACACACAGTGAAAGAAATGTTGTCTTTCCTGGGCTTAACGGGATACAGCAGAAACTTTGTGGCAGATTATGTAGGCCTAACACAACCATTAAGGGAACTAGTCAGGGAGCTAGGCATGAGAAATCTGTCTGCTCCTCTGAAATGGACTCAAGCTGCAGAGGAGGCTTTCATTACGCTCAACCAACGTCTGTCCACAGCAACTGAACTGGCCACCCCTAATTATAGTCTGCCGTTTCATCTGGATGTTTCTGGAACAAAGGAAAGGATGAATGGCATTTTGTTCCAGAAAAAAAAGGGGGAGAAAGAGTAGTGTTAATGTATGCTAGTGTAATGCTAGACAATATGGAAAAAGACACCCACAGTGCACACAGCATGCAGCTGGATTGGCAAAATTGCTGCAGCAAACAGCACACATAGTCATGGGATACCCTCTTAAAGTATTGACTACACACAGTGTGGTTGTATAGGAGCAGCACATGTAGAACTAAAGCAATGGCTGAGAGCAGGGTTTGTAACAGCAGGTATCTATTAGTCTGTGTGGATGCGTACACTGGATGGCCAGAAGCGTGGCCAGCCAGGACAGAGGACAGTAGAACGGTAGTCAAATGCCTGATAAACCACTACATTCCCCAACATGGGTTCCCTGAAAAGATCAGATAACGGAACACACTTTGAGAACAAAGATAAGCGAGGAAACCATAGTAGACTTACAAGGTACAGTCTATCATCCTCAGTCTCAGGGAAAGGTGGAGAGAATGAATCAATCTCTAAAAAACAAATTGGCAAAAATCTGTGCACAGACTAAAATGAATTGGATTGAAGCACTACCACTAGCCCTTATGTCTATCAGGTGTTCAGTGAACACAGCCACGGGGTTTACTCCACATGAGTTACAAACCGGGAGACCATTTCCTGGGCCCAGTAGCTAACTCCCTTTGCTTAACTCTGAATGTGACCAACTGAGTAAAAGAGCATACTGTAACATATTGCAAAGTGTGGTGTCTCAGTTTTCTAAACAGGTACAGGAGCAGAGTGGGCGAACCAGTCCCTAAGCACCCCAGGCGTGGAGTGGGTGCTCCTAAAAGTAACAAAAAGAAAGTGGTCTGAACCAAGGTGGACAGGTCCATACCAGGTGGTGGAGAGGACGTCCCATGCTGTTCGCCTGAAGGGAAAAGGAGAGACCTGGTACCACTGGAGCCAGTGCGCCCCCACAGACGAACCTCAGAGATCCCTCTTTGAGATAAGGAAAGATCTCCAATTAAGTGAGGAGGCCAAATAGTGGGGCAGAATAATCCCCGGCCAAATCACAGGATTCAGGGCAGTCTACCCCTGAATCCACAAAGGTGAAGAGGACCAGGACCTGAAGCAGACGGTGAGAAAAACAAGAATCAAACACCTGGACTTGAGGTAAAATCTAACTCCCCAGCTGCCAAGGAGCCAGTGGAAGACTGCAAGGGAGTTCCAAATGAAGGAAAAAGAGACTATTGCATAATCAGTTTATCTGAGGCGATAAAAGCCACTTATTGATTATATGTGAATCATAACCATTTTTTGCTCGTATGTTTTATGCTTGGTGATTTGGGCATTAATAATTTTATACAAGTAACTGCAAGGGTTTAAAAATGCATAGTGTAAGAAAATCAGGATGAAGACGAGGAAGAGGAGTATGTTTGAACTTTAATGCTTTTGCTTTAGCAACTTTGTGAACAATCATGATGGGATATATTCATCTTAGGTTGAACTCTTAAAAGAGTTCAAAAGGGGGATTGAAGAAAGTGGAGAATATTAATACTTTTATATGCTTTACATATATATGGGTAAACATTTTTGTGTGTAGTGAAGTAGTAAGAACATATACTTATGTATATGTATACTTATGTGGTTTTGTTGATCAACTCTTTTTATCTGCAAGAAACGTCTCCAAGAATCTTGAACCTAGGGGTGGTAGAATTATACCACAACACATTTTAAATACATGTTAAAGTTTCTTCATTCAGGACATGAAAATCCATCACATGTTGGTGAAATTTGTTGTTTTGAATCCAAAATATGTCACCTATGTGATTCGTATGTCTATGAGGAAAACATTCAGCGGTAAACAGTGACGCATGGCACAGAAGCAAACAGCACGTTTTCAGAAGTCGGTTTCAACCCTTCTCAAGTCTAGTTTCCTTTTATTTCAGCTGCGTGATGGGAACTTCAGCAGCGGATAAAGCCTGGTTGTGGTTTTGGCCTGTGTCACATGCTTGTCAGGATGACATTCGGTATTGGAGGTGGGACCCAAACAGCAGCATGAATCAAGTAAAGATGGGCATCAGTGGAAGCTTTTTCTCACTTTGTTCTTCAGTGATAAACCACATACCACCCATACCAACACAGAACAATGGAGAGACAGACAATTTATACAGGTGACCTAAATTGGGAGAAACCATTCAAAGGGGTAAAATCAGTGAAAAACTCTAATGTGAGATCAAAACATATTTACATTAAAGAGCTAACAATTACATTCCTACACTAAAGCAAACTGAACTGATCAATCGTATCAATAATTACTACAAATTTAAGCAGGAAAAAACCCAATGCCAAACAACTTTCCCTCAATCCACTCAGTGTTGGTACAGTTCCAGAACCATATAAGTGTGTACAAACCCCCAGGGAAGATTTTGTCTGCACACACCTGCATGGAGACACAACATGGGTGAGGTGTTTTGCAAAAATTAAACTATTGGTTGCCAATTATATTCATAAAATACAGTTAACAAAGTTAACTTAAGTTCAGGAGCAGGGCCACGCTTCAAACTTTCTTCGTTCGTCCTAATCAGCCCTAAACGTGTCGCACCTGGCATCACCAGCCTCCCTTATGCATTTAATCACGCTGCGATACACATATAAACCTTTTTGTTTTGTTTTCACTGACTTACCTCACTCTGCGTCTTCGATTCCTTGTACCCAGCATGGATGTCTTAACCCTCTAGGCGCCGGGGTTTTTTCTATAAAATATTCCATTTTGACATCACTAGTTCAAAATGTTGTAGCTTTAATATGGTTATAGATAAAGGTACAGTGTAAATTAGAAAAATCTTCAGTATGATCTAAAGCTTGTGTAACGAGCAAAATCATACATCTAATTTGCATATTATGACGTCATCAGGGGGTTGGCACTATTGGATTGCATGACTTTTACAATTTTTGGCTTTTTTACATTGTTTAAAACTTTTTTTCATCAATTTTATTTTTTTATTTTATTTTTTCTATATATGTATTTTCTACATCTATGTGTTTCATTATTTGGGCTTTTTTTCAAGAACAGGTGGGTAAATCTGTTTATGTCCTTTCTTATGTGGCTCCGTTACTCTATTCACTGTATAAAATCAACAGAAAGAAAATATTGGCCACAGAATTTTACAGATCCGTCCAAAAAATAACTAACAGGCTCATCAAATTGTCTGAGCCACTGGTGATTCTACTATTCCTCATCTGTCAAGCAAACCTCGCCATCATCATCATCATCATCATCATCATCCTCACTTGCAGCGGGACAGAGAACTTTACTGCTGTTTACTCGCTTCTAAGCGGTCTTTTTTTCTCTCCTGTTTTCGATGGCATCTGCTATTATGTCCACTGATTTTTAGATCCCTCCCACCTCGGTCACAATTAGCGTTGTGATGACCACCTTGCTACCCGAACACATACCTTTCTCTCACCGGAGAACGTGATGCAGAGCTGGAATGTTGCTGCTTTTGGAGCATTATGGCGAAACCGGACTGGCTGTTGCCGCGGGACATTTTAGTTTCACTTTCTCCCTCAACTGAACAGATCAGAGGTAAATATTTCTCTTCAGAATCTGAATAAGCCAATACTTTCCGGCGGGGAACTCCGACGTCTCGGCCTCATAAGTTTTATCTTTCTAAAAGTCGCTTTCTCTATACTGTGACCGCAGCAGCAGCACCAAGCGTCCCCCGCTCGCGGCGCTGACTTAAAGGCCGATTTACTCCAAAAGTTTCCATGGTAACACACCCAAAAAGGTGTCCAAGATTAAAGGTACACATGTCCGCCATCTCCTTGTGTAAAGCAGTAATTAAATTAGTGGCCCTTTCTCCAGCTGTGGCTCGTTAAAGTCAGTAATGTTGCTTGTCGCAATATTCTCCATTCTCAGTCACGACACCCTTATTTACACTCTAAGCAGGAGTAAAACTAATCAACTTGACGCCTCTGTTCAAATCCACATTTTCAGCCTCAATTCTCACCTTAGTCCCTACGTTTAGTCTCGATTTTCAGCCAATGCCTCACCATTCGACCCGCTCTTCATCACCGAATCTGGAAACCGCTATCAGATTCTGGTTCTCAGGTCACTTCCGCTAAATTCTCCGCTCGTCCGGTATCTCCCCTGATCTCTTTTCCGTTCATTTAATCCGCATAGGTGCAGCCACCTTAGCAGCCCGCTCAGGGATTTCAGACATCATTAGAATCCTAGGCCGCTGGTCCTCCTCTGCTTACTGTTCCTACATTCACAGCCAGCCACACGATTTACGCCGCGCTCATTCGCTTCTGAGTTAATCATTTATCAAGACCTTTTTGGGGGTCCGGAGCAGGCTCGGAAAGACGATTTTCCCGAAGATTGCACCCCCACACTGAGTCTTCCCCCGGGTCTCCGACGAGGTCTCTCCCCAGACCATTCATTTCTCCATGTCTTCAATAAACTGTCAAATTTCTGAACTCGTGGTTTCATTCTTGCCTTCTAATAATTAATTCATTCTGTAGCTTGGTCCTAGCAAGTGAATTAACAATTAACTATTTGCCTTTACAGATACCCCAAAATAAAAGAATCTGCATACCAAACACATTCCTCAACCAAAATAAACTTCATTGAAAACCTTGTCTCTGTTTATTTTATGAATGTTTTATTTACCTCAACAATAAACATAATTAAATATACCTGTAACAGTGTCTCATTGTTACAGTCTGGCAGAAACCAACGTTACAGCGTCAAAATCAACATACTCAATGCTACACTGCGACCAAACTAAGAAAAAAATACTTTCTGACCATCTCCTGACATAGAATTCAAGCCTAGCTAAGATTTTTTCCAAATGGGACCGACAGCTGCTCCTTCTCCCCAGCTAATCATAGACACGTTTTTGTCCTGCCTGAATCTAAGCCGTTCTGAATACAGGTGTTTAGCTCTATCTCAAGTCTTTCTGTAGAATTTTAGCCCAGATGTGTGTATAGCTCCTTTCGGAACGCCCCCGGACAATTCTCCCAATATTTCCTCATAAAAACAGTGGGTAAGAGCCTTCTGCACCCTGCTGGTGTGGCGTCGGATCCTGTTCAAATGGAAACAATTGGTCCCATGATCACACAACAACTGGCTCAGGGAAGTGTTGTTACACATCAGACTCAAAAAGATCAGATATTCCCAGATGAGTTCTCCCGGTATGCTCACAACAATCTGGCAACAATTTTTAGATTATCTGCAAAACAAAATTATTACTTCTAAGAAAGATTAGTTGCTGAAGTGATTTGGGGACAGGGGGTGGTATGTTTTTTTTTTTATTAGGCCCAAACAGCGAAGCACTGCGAAGGCCTGTTGTATCTGTATTGTTTATATTTCCGTTCCACAATGAAATGTTTTTTTTAAGGCCTAGTGGTGTATTATCTTCCACATTAAAGGTCACAGCTGTATGATATTTCATGGCTGACATTATATAACCCCAGTATACTTTTGATCGGCCTGTACTGAAATGAATTTCCCCTTGTGGGACAATAAAGGATTATTCAATTCAACACCATCACTGAACACCGTATTGAAGTAATTTACTTATGTCATCTAAGCCCCGCCCCATGACAAAAGGAAGTGCAATATTTCAGTAAACGAGGTTGGTATTTGGCTCCTTACCCAAAATCAACATCTTTCTGTAGACAAAGACTGAAATTAAACTGGTTTCATTTCAAGTTGAGAACTGTCGGGATTGATATTTTTTTAGGGCTACTTTATATAACAGTCTCGTATTGAATATGTTTATATAATCTTTAGTTAGTATTCAGAAAGTAAAAGTCTGTTTTTATTAGCTTGCATGATAGTAAAGAAATGTTTGTCAAGTATGGTTTATGGGGGAAAGCTTTTAAGTCGTAAAACTCTAGGCTAAGTTTATTGCACGTTGTAAAAGTGGGATGCGGAGATAAGAAACAGAGTAGAGAGTAGACAGTCATAAACAGACCGGACGGTTACAGCGATAACTCAGGAAACCTTGAGAATAAACGTTTGGTGTAATAAAAATCTAGGGGGAGGAGAATAGACATGTGACTACGTTCTTTGTTCTTCTTTAATAAAAATGGTACACCCCTGTATACGACGGTTCAGTTCAGTTCAACTCAGTTCTGACTGTTCCCCATCTGCAGATGTGTATGAGTGTGAAACAGAAATTCTGTGTCTGTGCATTATTCCACTCTCTGTCTCTCAGCTCTGATTTTATTTTGGAAAACTCCCGCCGGGGTAAATGTTGGCGCCCCTACACTCTCCGGAAGCGAGTGCCGATCGCATGGGAACTAGGAGCCAACACATGGTGGAGGATGCGTGCTCCGTAATTCGGTCTTAGGTTGTTTCGGAGCTGGGAGAGATTGAGTGTGAGTAGTAAACTGTGGTATAACTGGTTGATGCGTGTGTTTGTGACATTGCAGTAATTTTGTGTTTTTCCTTGGAGTTCAACAGAGAATCGGAGAGCGACTGGATTGATCCTTGCTAAATCAGCACCCGGGTGGTTTTGTATCAATCTGGAACAGCGCTAACACCAAATTAATAGGTATTGATTGATCTAACCGTTCTCCGTTTAATGTTGATGTGTTGTTTTTTTGGTTAAGGGCCGACCAATGTGCGGATCGGGCTCGAGGGTGGCCGTCCGGCCCAACCAGGACGCTGGTTTGGGACCTCCTTGGCTGGCAATCGAATTTAGCGGCAGGCAGGGCCCGGGAGCCCTCTGACTGCTAACGGATTACTTTGGAGAGGCTGCGTTTTCTTCCAAAATGCGCGACTTTGAGCATCGCAAAAGGTGGAAGTGAGGCTTTAGGGTCCAGTTTTTGGGTCGGCCCGGTTTGAGGTTAGTGTTTGATAAATATTGTAAAATTACTGTACTTGTTTTTGGTGTGATTGTGGGTGTGCTTGGACGGAGTGGAGGCTACGGAAGAAAGCTACTAGGTAGCTTTTTGCACACCGGCCTCATATAAACTCCTCATTTAGGGGAACTAACTGACTGAATCTAAAACCATGATTCCTCTGCGAATTTTAAACGCCTAGTCGATGCCCTCGTTTTCTGTTTGTGCAGATTGCGTAGAAGCTTGGCATTGTAGAGGAATAATGGGAACTATCATTTTCGGTTAAGTTAAAGTACCACCATATGTAGCTTGCAGCTAACATACAGTGTGTGTGAGTCTCGCCTGGAATAAAGGCGTTCAACCTTGTACACTTACGTAAACACGTCTAAAGCATTGTTTAACACATATATACGACTATTGTTATGGATAACTGGTAGTAAACTCTTTAAAATATATATATAAAATAACTTTATTGTAACGAAGCGGCACCGTTTTGTTCAGATTGAGCTGGGGTGCTCATGCTTACAGCTACGCTCTGGTAGCCTAGCTTCCGACCGGTATTTGTTTGACACGGTTAAACAGCTATTAGAGTTTTTTGGAGACGAAGTGTGGTTCTGCTGGAGGCATTTTGTTTTTGTCTTTGGTTGGTTTACTCATGAGTACAGTTTGTTCGGTTTAACATTGTAGTGAAGAATTAGCCGTCTTTGTCCCGGTTGTTTTTTTTTCCGTTCCGCGTGGTGACCCGGAAGTTCTATTGTCTTTGACTTGATCCGCTAACTTCGGTCGACTTCTTTTTTGTAAAAACGATCTACGATTGTGTTACAAAGCGAGTTTTTCAGATATTTTTTCGGTTTGTTTTAATGATAAATGAGACTGCTTTTATATTGGGAGAATTCTATTTCTTTGTGTGATTCGTGGAAGTGTCCGTCGCGGGTTTTGCCGCCGGCCGGACTTCATTAAAATTCTTTGTGTTTTACACAAAACAGCTGATATCTCAGTATATAAATAAATTAATGAGAAAATTAAAAGTTCGTTATAAACCTTTTTAGATTTCCTTCGTTTCGGCTTTGCATAAATCATTATTAAGGTTAATGTTATGTGACTAAAATAATACATAAACCACTTCCCTATAAAGAATAAAAATAAATAGGTTAAATAAAATACTGCCTGTCTTTACTATTAACTGCATTAATATTGGGATAAATTTGGCCTACTAATTGATAGTTTTTCAATTAAAACAAATAATTTACAGAGTTATTACAAATTGCCTACTTCAATTTTAATCCATTTTGGATTTTGTTTTAAACGTTCAATGGCAGCCGAATATAAATTGCTTCCTGCTCCACAGGAGTGGCGCACGTTAGGTGCCCAATTGTTAATAGGCATTACAAGGCTATATTCTGTTTTGGTTAGTGGGACCAGTACAAACTGTAAGAAGCAGTTCCAGGCCAAGATGACGCCCAGGTGGGCTCGTGGAGATGAGAAGAGACAGTTGTTAAACTTTGTTAAAAGAAAAACAGAACAGGAGACTGATAAATTGTTTTTGGCATACCATAGTAGATTAATGGAGAAATTAGAGCAGCACGAATACAGGTTAAATAAAGTTCAACAACAGATGGATGAGGTCCTTCAGGAACAGGACAGATTAACATCTTTGGTGCGAGGGCAGGCTGCTGACCTTCGGGGGAGTACCAGCCCCACTAAACGTGATGAATGTGCAACAGTTGGACAGGTTAACGACGTACAGACGTTGACAGTTGACCAGGGCGAGGGGGTTTATCAGAATACCAGAACTCATGGGGGCCCTGATTTAATGCTTCCTGTAGTGGGAGCTTCAGATGGTTCAGGAATTCACAAACCATCGGAGAGACACATAACACATTATTTACAAGAAGCTCAAGATTCTGCTGGGGAGAATAAGAAAATGGAGACTGCTTTGCTGAAGCTCCAATTAAAAGAGGCTCAGAATAAATTGAGTGACTTATATCAGTCAATAAAAGTGAAGCAGATGGTGGCTAAAGCAGCGCCGACTGTTGGATCAGCTACAGTGTTGCCTTCCTTTCCTGTAATGTATGCTGCAGCCGCACCGAATCAGCCATTTGCTGCTCCTTATCGGACATGGCACTCTCGGGGACGGTCACGTGGAAGGGCCAGATTTGGTGGTAATAGAGGCCTGGGAAGAGGGCAGCCAGGTGCTGACGGTTGTCGGAGGTGTGGCTCAATTGAGCACTGGGTGAAGGACTGTCCACATCCACGAGGGGGCGCTATTCCTCCCGGTCAGCCACCTTCACATTTTGCTCCGAATCAGCATATGGTTCCTCCCTACTATCAAGGAGGACAGGGGGGGCCTCAGTTTTGACAGTGCCCGCAGAGTACCTTGGTGAGCAGGACTAAGGGGGATCCAATGCTCACAATGGACATATATGGACATTCATTGCCATTCTTGGTGGACACTGGTGCTACTTTCAGCACGCTGGACAGAGTTTTACCAGACGTCAATTTTTATGGGAACACAGTGTCTGTGATGGGCATCTCTGGGGCTCCGATGATTCTCCCTGTCACTCAACTATTGCCTGTTGCGGTGGGAGGTCAAAGACTATCACATCCTTTTGTCATTGCTCAGACCACTCCTGTCAACTTGTTAGGCAGAGATCTGCTTATCAAACTGGGTGCTACTATCCTGTGTACCCCTGATGGACTTATGGTGACTTTTCCGAATGGACATACACATTGCTGTGACACCATGAGTGGTCAATTTTTGCTGAAAGATGACACTTCACAAGTGGCTGATATTTTCTGGGACAGATTGACTACGATGTCTGCAAGTGAATCTTCTGCGGCTGAATTTCTGAGATGCTGGAAGCCGTGGCTGCTTGAACTCCAGCCTTTTGTTCCACCGCCTGACCCATTACATGTAACCCTCCTATATGAGAGGGGCGATCCTACTTTGTATCAGGAAAAATTTGAAACAGAATTTGAAGGACAAACTTGGTCTGTGGCTTCGGGTCCATGCTTTGTGGGGAAGGAGGGTGTTGCACTGTTTGCTGATCTGACTTCAGAGCAGCATAAATGGTATATGATGGAAGCTGAAGAGCTTCCTCACATATCACTGTTGTTGCATCCAAAACATCAAGCTAAAGATTTGGGGGGAATGGTTAAAAGGGGAGTTGCGTTAAAGGATTGGATTCCTACCCAGATACCTTCGGTCTCTTTTTCTCCTTCTTCTCGGATGTACAAAATAGACACGCAGCTCTCAGACACTACTTTTTTGGAACATTTGCAGCTTTCTAGAAATCATGGCAGAGAAAAAACAGATCATCCTGATGCAGTGGAGGCATTAAAGGTCGTGCCTGACTCTTTGTGGTCAGATGGTCCCACTGATGTTGGTCTAGTGCATACAACACCCATCACATTTGAGATGAAACATTCTGATCCGATTTGGCGTCCGCAGTATCCACATAAACCTCAGGCTGAGGAAGGTATTGCAGACACTATTGCAGGGTTACTTGAAGTAGGAGTTTTAGAACCATCGGATTCTCCATATAACACCCCTATTCTTCCTGTAGAAAAACAAGGTACTGGTAAATACAGAATGGCACATGATTTGCGTGCTGTCAATGAGGCCCTCAAAACCCCTCCCATTGCTACGCCCAATCCGTATACGGCTTTGGCATCTCTTACACCTGATTTGAAATGGTTTACCTGCATGGATTTGGCTAACGCGTTTTTCTGTTTACCCCTCCATCCTTCTGTCAGGGATGTTTTTTCATTTACATTCAGAGGAAGGAAGCTACGTTATAGTAGGCTTCCGCAGGGTTTCGCTTTGAGTCCAGGTTTGTTTAATCAGGTTTTGAAGCAGTCATTAAGCACTGTACAGCTCCCTCCAGGCTGTGTTCTGACCCAGTATGTGGACGATTTAATTTTGGCGGCCCCTACTGTTGAATCATGCATAGCAGCTACTCTAGCTGTGTTACGACATCTGGGGAGAGAGGGTTATAAAGTCTCCCGTGATAAGCTTCAGTTGGTCAGACAGGAGGTCCAGTTCCTGGGGCGGAAGGTGACAGCTCAGGGCGCTGGACTGACTGATACCCACAAAAATGCTATTTTGGCTCATTCAAAACCTCTCACTGTTAAATCAATGCTGTCATTTCTGGGACTGACAAATTTTTCCAGACATTATGTGCCTCATTACACGAACCTAACCACACCACTCAGAGCGCTTGTAAATGTTCATGGTATGAAGAATCTACATGCTAAATTAGTATGGGATATACCAGCTGAGGAGGCATTTATTAGGTTGAAACAGGCTCTGGCACAAGCAGCTGATTTGGCCACTCCTGACTATACATGTCCATTTTTTCTCGACACATCAGAGACAGATGGCATTGTTAATGGCATTTTGTTTCAGAAAAAGTGTGGTCAGAGACAGATTCTTATGTATCTTAGCATAAAGCTGCAAGCTATTGAAATGAGACAGCCGCCTTGCACGAGACACGCAGCCGGTATAGCTCATCTAGTGGAAAAAACATCACACATTGTCAGGGGTTATCCACTTCATATTTTGACTTCTCATGGGGTCATGGCATTGGTTAATTCTGAGATGTTTACTCTTTCAACTTTGCGTCAACAGCGAATTAGCAGAGTTTTGGAAGCACCGAACATTGTTTTTACGCATGAAGGAATAAACATGGCTGACCAAATGACCTTCTCTGGGGAGCAGCATGACTGTGTCAGACTGAATTCGGTTGCTCAAAAAATACGTCCTGATTTGCGATCTGACCCTTTGCCTTCAGGTGTTGTGCTTTATACAGATGGTTGCTGTTTTAGGGATTTGCAGGGGCAGTTGAGATCAGGTTTTGCAATAGTAGCGCAAAATGGGGATTCATTTCAGACTGTTGTTTCAGGGAAGCTTGATGGCAAGCAGAGCGCACAGCGTGCTGAAATAAGGGCTCTTATTGAAGCATGCAAGTGGGGCAGAGATAAAGATGTGACGATTTACACTGATTCGAATTATGGGTTTTCTGTCATTCATTATGAATTACCGCAGTGGCAGAGAGCAGGTTTTGTTACCACTACGGGTAAGCCTATACAGCATCATGCGGACATTATGGAACTTTTGGATGTTGTCATGTTGCCAGCTAACCTTGCTGTTCTTAAGTGTAAGGGTCACAGCAAGGCTGACACTGTTGATGCGCGTGGAAATGCTGCGGCAGATTTGGCTGCAAAAGAGGCAGCGGGTTACCTGTCACGTGTCCACACACAGCTGATTGTCACGTCAGCGCAGGAACTGTCAGACAGTTTTACTGAGGAATTGCAGCTGGCGCAGCAGGCTGCTGCGCCACAGGAGATGACTGTGTGGAAGGATAGAGGTGCTGTTTTTGCTGATGGTTTTTGGCGTGGGCCTGATGGCCGTTTGGTTTTACCTGCCGCGTTAAAACACACCCTTTTTCAGGAGGCTCATGGTGTGGCACAGGTGTCATACACTCAGATGAAACGTAATCTTTGTTTTTGGTGGCATCCTTTCCTGCCACATATGATTAAGAGTTTTTTGAGTGAATGTGTGGTGTGTGGTCAATTTAATCCTAAGCCTACTATCAAGCCAGAAATGGGAGCCTTCCAGGACTTGTGCAGGCCTGGCGAGGAGATCGTGATCGATTATACAGATATAGGGACACATGTTAGGGGTTTCCGATACCTGTTAGTGATTATTGATTCATTGACCTCGTGCTTTTCTGCTTTTCCTGCTAGACGGGAGACTTCTCAAACGGTGGTGAAATCTTTGATTAACCACTGGATTCCGTGCCATGGCTTTCCGACTAAGGTCAGGTCTGACAATGGCACACATTTTAGAAATAAACATCTCCGGTAGGTTGAGGAACAGATGGGAATAACCCACAAGTTCGGCACTGTTTATCATCCGTAATCGCAAGGTGTTGTCGAGCGTTCTAATTCTACTTTAAAGTTGAAGCTGGCAAAGATTTCAGCTCAGACGGGGCTTAATTGGCTAGATGCTCTCCCTATTGCTCTGATGGCCATCAGATCATTTGTCTGTAGGACGAAAGGTCTTACTCCTTATGAGATGTTTACAGGCAGGATCTTCCCTGGTCCTTGGGCTGGCAGAGAACCACAGGTTTCGCCCCATCCTGATCCAGATCCTCGAGGTGATCATCAGCAGCTGAAGGGCCTGGTCTCCTCCTTCTTTCCGGCTCCCCGTGACGTGCAGGGACCTGCGGCGTCTGCTTCCGAGGCTGGACGAGTTTGGCTGAAGGTGTATAAGAGAAAGTGGCAGGAGCCCCGCTGGTCTGGCCCGTTCCAGGTTGCTGCTCGTACGACTCACGCTGTCCAGCTGCGTGGGAAAGGTTCTACTTGGTTTCACTGGTCCCAGTGTGCTCCGGCCCCTGACCCCCCCTCCTGTCCCTCATCTGCAGCAGCTCTCTGCTGACCTGGAGGAATCTCTCTGCAGTGGGTGGTGTCGGTTTTGACTAGGCAGTATCGACTGCCGAAGCCAGGAGGCAGGGCTTGGCCCACCCAGAAGATTGGTTCCGGTTGCTGTGATCATTCAGTGTGATCTTTATGTGCCAAAATTGGGCGAGATAAGCAATTTGGGCTTGCTTTTATCGAAGAGGGAGTATACAGAAGAGAAAGATCGCAAAACATCTAACACATTACACAGCAGGTTTTGACCACTTCACAATCGGTGAAGGAAGCCAGGAGGCGGGGCCTGTCTGTGTATTTGTGTTATTGGGGGAAGTGTTCAGTTAATGAAGTAGCTGGCATTTCATTGAGGGCGATCTGAAAAAAAAAAATTGGAAGAAATAAAGAGCCCACTCTACTGAATCGTCTCACCACTTGCAGCCGCTTGGTGACGGAGGAATAAACAAGAATAAAGACTAAAAAATATAATAATAAAGACTGAACATTTATTAATCATTTTTCTGTTTTTTTTTACAGGTTGTTTAACCAATTTTTTTATTCTACAGGTGCAGATTGTTAGACACTGCCTAAGAGGGTGTCAAAGACTTTTTAAGTAGTAAATTTGTAGGATTTTGTCATAATACTCAGTTTTTACGGTTTTATAAAGTTTTTATTAATACGCTAAAACATTTTAAGGGGTGTTTAAATCATAATTAGGTTGACTTGATTACTAAATCTTGGTTTCAATTATCTTTTTTGATGATATGGTTTTCTGTCAATGTTTTTTAGGTTGTGACAATTGCTAGAGTTTGCCTTGTACTAAAAGAATATTGAATTGGGTTAAAACGATAAAAAATAAATTAATAAAATAAAAATAATTGCTTAAAGGTAAAGATAAAGAAAAACAGACACCCTTCCTTTGTTAAAATAAACATAGGATCACACCACTAACAGAAAGTATGCATCTTTGGGAAAATAAGAAGGTGCTGTGCACCACAGGTATTTGCATAATGTTATTGGTCAATATTATCTTTTACTGTTGTGGTGAATGGCCCTACAATAGTTCTGCAAATCAAACAGAGGTTAAAGTGCACTCAATTAGACCGAGAAGAAACTTAATGGCTAAATCAACTCCCTATTCACTGTGTGGCTCTTCTGCCGCACATCGTGGATTTTCTCAATTTTGCATACCAAAAGGACGATCTGCAGTGATTACTATTCCCTTAAATACATTAGTTTATAAGGGAGAACAAGCAAGTAAATATAAAACCTACCCCTTGTGGTACATAACAAATGATCAAAAAGATACTAGTTGGTCCACTTTAATTGCTGATCCCCGTGGATATGACTGGAGAAGGTACACTACTACAGCTTATGCAAGACATATGCGTCCTTTGGTTAAATTGGATAAGGTTGCAGATAAATTACTTCTTACTGTTAATTTAACTAAAAGTGATCTCCTCCCCTTAAAATATCTCGAGAATGGGCAAGGTTGTACTCGCTTTATAATTTGGGTTTATAAAGGGGGAAAAGATGTTCAATTTCCTATTATGATCTGTCAAGATTCTCGTAATGCTTCCACCTCGGTAAGTCAAAATCAGGCCTCAGCAGCAAGAGGTAGTGTAATTAAAGAAGAACCATCGGTGGACGATTACTTTGAAATGATGACAGGTGTGGGAGGCTCCACTAATAATTGGTTGCTTATGGTAGGACAAGCCGGACAAGAAGCGAGTCGGGATTGTGTTGTGTGCATGGGAGCCAGACCTATTCTCAAGGTGGTCCCTGCACCTGTTGAGCTCAACACAACTTGTCTGGTTTCCCTGCTGTCTAGTGTAAATCCAGTAAAAGATTGTAGTAACTGGGAGAAATTATTCCCTATAGCGGATAACAGAGCTACCCCACCTTTCTTTGATAGTAATGTTGCTCCAAATAATTTTACTTGTTTTAAAAATGATAAGCCTGGAAATAAAGTAGTGGGTTCAGTCAACATCACGTATTGCAATTCAATCCAAAACTCTGGCAATGTCAATAATGGTTTCATTAGCAGTATTTGTGTCGACTATGGTGTTATGTGGATGTTGTTGTATTCCATGTATAAGTTCATTATTCATAAAATGCATTGACAAAGCTGTTGGTAATAATATGCAAGGTCAATATCTGTTAATCCCTCACTTGGAGCCTGAAGGAGAAGTACAGAGAAATGGTCAATCTATTTGAAAAAAAGATTGAAAGAGGGAATTGTCGTGATTGATATTTTTTTTAGGGCTACTTTATATAACAGTCTCGTATTGAATATGTTTATATAATCTTTAGTTAGTATTCAGAAAGTAAAAGTCTGTTTTTATTAGCTTGCATGATAGTAAAGAAATGTTTGGTCAAGTATGGTTTATGGGGTTAAGCTTTTAAGTCGTAAAACTCTAGGCTAAGAGTATTTTACGTTGTAAAAGTGGGATGCGGAGATAAGAAACAGAGTAGAGAGTAGACAGTCATAAACAGACCGGACGTTTACAGCGATAACTCAGGAAACCTTGAGAATAAACGTTTGGTGTAATAAAATCTAGGGGGAGGAGAATAGACATGTGACTATGTGCTTTGTTCTTCTTTAATAAAAATGGTACACCCCTGTACACGACAGTTCAGTTCAGTTCAGTTCAGATCAACTCAGTTCTGACTGTTCTCCATCTGCAGATGTGTATGAGTGTGAAACAGAAATTCTGTGTCTGTGCATTATTTCACTCTCTGTCTCTCAGCTCTGATTTTATTTTGGAAAACTTCCCGCCGGGGTAAATGTTGGCGCCCCTACACTCTCCGGAAGCGAGTGCCGATCGCATGGGAACGAGGAGCCAACAGAACTGACAGGTTTAGAAAGAGGGTGTGATGTAGCAGCATGGCTAATTCACATATCAGGTAATGCAAATATGTTTAGCTCCAATATCCACATGCTTCATCTGATCTCCTCCAAATTTACGAACATGGATAATAACTTGGCCCTCAACCCATATGTATGCTAATATTTGTAACGGATTTAGCGAATTCGGTCGCATTTGAAAAAATCGGATTTGTGCTGCTCAGACTGTCATAAAATTATCGGGTATGTGTGGTCCTAAAAACATAATGCAAAAAATAACAATGTAAAACTAGTAAGCTCTTACAGGTAATGTTTCATACATTCATTAACCCTCTAATAAGTATATGAACAAATGTCAAAGTAAATATTCAAATAAGCCACATCAATTAGCTGAGTTATTATACACCATGAGTGGCCAATGAAAGCAATATTTTCTTTGATTAACAGTGAGCAAGAATTCAGTAAGACTAGTTACATTTACACTGAATGTTATGGTTAAAAGTAATTCTGCTAAAAAGCAACAAATAAACAAATAAATATCCCTGAACTGTTTGGAATTCAAAGTTAGCCGAGAAAGCTAGCTTAAAGTTGCACATAATTAACATACTAACTAACACTAGATACTCTCTTCCAGAGATATAAAGTTTCATACAAACAAGAAAAAACAGCACAAAAATACAACTGAGAGAAATACTTACACTGGTCAATAATTAACGACTCCAAACTGGTTTAAAGCAGCTACACAATCAACCACCTTCCCATTTGCCATGCATAAGTTCCATTTATTTTCTTAGCAATAGGTGGTGACTCTGAACCGCAAATATAAATTAAAGAAATTCAATCTAATTCATTCTAATAAGTGAACTAATTATACTTTCAGGAATGGGATCTGCAGACCCAGCTCTGTAGAAACCTTCATAACAACTACAGTTAAAGTCCTTCTGATTGACTGTCAGTGACAAAGGCATCAACCCAGCCTCTTCTTGAGAAAGTTGTGCATTCATAAGCATAATTGGATGGTATGTTGTCTGGAAGAGTGTGAGAAAGCTTAAAGCACAGCGAACCTGCATTTCCTACGAAGCTGCATTATTAATACCTGGAATGCTATTAGTCACAGAGAGTGCTGGAGGCCCAAGCAAAGTGAGGAACATGTAGATTATTAACTGATATTTTCTCCCCGATATTTACCAATCACATCTGCATTAGGCTGTGTACACACTGAACGTGATAGAAGCGAATATGAAGCGCGACACACGCCTAACTGTTCGCGTGCACATTCGCACCTTGAAGCGTGTACAACGCGAACTGGTCGCGCTTCAAATATGGTATTTTCACGCGCGACCTGGCCTTCAGCGGAGCTGGGGCTACAGTGCAGCTGGCGGTGGATTATGAACCGAGCTGACAGAGGACAGAGTGGATTACGTGTTCGGCCTGTACTCCGGTAGAGCTGTGACCGCTGCACAGGGGGTTTGGTGAGCTACAGATACACTCTAGCTACGGCGGAGGGATCTATAAACGGCAGCGAGCCTCTCATAAACACCGGCTCCTCGTCGCCCGGAGAACGTGACCTGCTCGCCCAGTTTGTGCCGTGAATGTCCAAGCTTCGCCTGCCGAAACACCAACTATATTTCTGAGCAGCTGTCCATCTGTCTGCGGCTCGTAAAAGTTTCTAATATTTTAGCAGCGTGGGACGTGGTGCGGGATCTGCTACCAGGAAACCAGGTGAGGAGCCCGTTTCAAGGCTCACTTCTAGTTCGATACATGCTTTTAAAGCAATAACGGCTCTTTTAAGAGCCACCCACAAACCTCTTAAGAGCATTCCTGTCTAAATAGTTTATTTTTTATTTCTGTCTCTGTATTTAAAACTGCTTGTGTCATGTAGCTCGGGGTGATTAGCCACGGTGTTTATCAGTATTTCCTCCATGTCCTGCTGGGGCTGTGACTCCATGACAGTCACAGAATCACCTAAACTCTGTCCCCTGATTGGTTGTCGCGGCGCGATTTGACGCTGGAGTTCATATTTTTCCAACTCGAGCGATAGGCGCCATGAGCGCGAATGCACAAAATGCACCACATAAAAAGCAGCGCGAATTTTTCATCGCATCTGTAGCGCGAATCAGGCAGAAAAGCTTTTTCGCGACGCAAATCTGCTTCTGAAGAGTCGCAGGACCCCAAGTCGCGCTTCATCGCGCTCCTCCATTGATTTTACATGTAAACCTGAAGCTCTAGTCGCTCCTATCGCGTTTGGTCTGGACACAGCGTTAGGCTGTGGTGATGCTTTTCTCCACCAGGGATTGTTAATTGGAGTTCTATAGTTTAAACTCATTATCTCCTGCTGATTTAAACATGACCTTTCTTACTGGAGTATAATGATCAGTCCTATACGATTTACTAATGAAATGTTACCTTTTTTAAAGTAATTTGGCCACAGCTACTAAATGATGCAGCATTAAAAGAACAAAAATTGCGGGTGGGGTGGGGATGTAATTCCCTCAAAAATTAACACCCTGAGAAAATAAATACATCAATTGCAGTAGCACAATCAAATGTATTCACAAAAACTCATTCTTATGCTCAAAAAATGCACAAGGTTGTAAATTATTTATAATCCTTGTGATTGACAGTCAGTGACGACAAAAGCATCCACCCAGCCTCTTCTTGAGAAATTTGTGCATTCATGAGCATAATTGGATGGCATTTTCTCTGGAAGAGACTGAGAAAGCAGAAATCTCAGTGAACTTGCATTTCCTGCGAAACTGAAATGTGAAAGCTATATTTTCTGATTGGGTAGCCAGTTTTTAAACTTAAAAAAAAAAATTAAGGGAAAGATCTTTTTTTTTACGATGCGACTGCTGGGGGAAAGTCATGGCTAATGATATCCTTCTCTGGTATAATTCCCTTTTTTTCACTTTCTTTTATGTAGTGCCAATTCACAAGAGATGTCATCTCAAGACACTTTACAACAAATTTAATTTCAATACAATTTTACAAACATTCCAATCAGTTAAAAGTTTTCTTTTGTAAGTAATCCTAGCAGATCGGGTTGTTATTGATGTGAGGTTATGCCCGGATATAACCAAGGACTGATCTGTTCAACTTTAATGAGTAACTGCCTGTGTGACGTGGTCACCTGTCACTGTATATGCAGTATGTACGGTATATATAGGAAGCGCTTGTCACAACACATACGCTCCAGAATAAAGCAGTGAACTCTGACAGAACTGCAGGTAAGTGTCTGTTCTTCCAGTTTCTAAAAGTGTAACTCTCTCTAGAGACTTCCAGCAGCTGAACACAGAAATTAATTATGAAAGCAATTCTCACGGATCTTTACAGTTTTAAGGCAGGATGCCGATTTATTTATTTATTCTATGTATTTGATTTATTTTTAAATTTATTAGTTTCTGGTTATTGTAAAAGATAAATACACGGAAGCTTTTAAAAAATGGATCAAACTGTTGTTTCTTAACACACTCCCTCAGGGAGTTTTGCGTTTGAACTTTAAAATGAACTTGTGCTTTTCGTCAGACTGGTTGTGGGAACTCAATCAGACTACTTTAGTTGGTCAAAAAGGTGCGAAGCTTATTGTTCAACTTAAAAAATTGTGCTTCCAAAAAATAATGTGTATTCTGTAAGAGAACATAATAATACGTCTGTTCATGCTGAAAATAATATTTTTGTGTGCAGCAGGGTTTTAAATACTTCGGTTCGAAGGAAGCTTTTTTTTAGGTTTAATTCACTTTAAATGCAATTTTTGAAAACCTTTTTTGTGAACAGAGGACTTTTATTTATTTTACTGTCTTTAAATTGGCTTATGAATAAACGTAATTCATATTTGTTTGCAGAAGTTAACATTTTATTAGTTCTAAATAGTAGTTCTCTTAAAAAGAAGTTCTATCTAATCCAAAAGAAGCATTTATCTTGCAATAAAGGATCTTTTTTTTGTTGCACCCTTTATATTGTGGCTTGGGTGAGTATAACGCCTCGTTTCCACTTAGCAGGACGGGGGTTCGGCCTTTCAGGGGGGGTTTCCACTCCAAACCGGACTCTCACTCGGCGGATGTGGTTGTACCGTAGCAGTGCGACAAGAATCATGATACGATAAAACATAAAAGTCAAGACAGCAGCTCGTGCTTGGTTTTTGATTCTTTCTTTAAACAAAACTTTACTTCTGTAAAGGTTTAAATGCATTTTTGGGGGACCTCCATGCAATAAAGAAAAACACATTTAGTTTACAAAGAGGATCAGATAAAAGAACTGCACTGGTGTTTGTGTCTCATGTTTTTTTGTAAGTAGAGATGTTTTTCATTCGTCCAATCAAAGGGCTGTATTGTGTGACACCAGTAGCTATGACCTAACCGTACTGGACTATTGTCCTATGGACCTCAAACTGAAGGTGGGCCATCAATGGACAGGTATGGCCCAGTTGTAAAGTCTGCTTTTACAATAGAAGCAGATTCAATTAATATCTGTTAGCAGAAGTCATGAGGTGAGATGAAACAACGTACATGTATCAGGCTTGCTGCCTTTTACAACTGAAAAAGACAAAATGCTAGACCGGACCAAGCTGCACAGTTCCACTCAGCGCAAATGCGGCTAAAGAGGTTGCAAGACCTGCAAAAAAAATGAAAAAGACTTTGAGCCATCTACAGCAGCCTGCTCAATTCACTAATGGTATTGGAATGCACAAGACAATATTATTTGTCTAGGACATATTCCCATCACTAAGAAGCTGTGGCTGTATTTTCATTTCCTCAGTTTGTTTATTGATGCTTCACTTTCATTAGTGAAGTTTACATTTTCTTTTAATTTAAAATAATTAGCCAGACTTGCAATTTAGGTAATGTTTGATCCAACCTATCTAATTATTAATAGGAGTTCTGACAAACGTTTAGGCTCGTATTATCTCCTGCTGCTTTAAACGTGGCCTTTCTTACTGGAGTATAATGATCAGTCTTATACGATTTACTAATGAAACATTAGATATTACGCTATACATGTAATTAAGGTCTGTTTTTGCTAAAGGGTGGGGGCATCTAACATATTTAAAATCATTTAAGGTGGCTGCCAGTTGACCAGAACTCACAAGGAAAAATATATTTGTGAAATGTTGCTTCTGGTTGAGAGTGGACATTTTATTTAAGTCTAAATCCCCCTGCAGAACATTGAACCAAAGCAATCACCTATAATATTTCAGTTTTTACCAGTGAAAATAAAGCATAGACTTAAGAAATCGCTTGAGTGGCATGTTAACAGTTGCTTATGAGAGGATTGGGTTTAACATATCAGAATCTTAACAATGATCTGATCGTGACAACTTCAGCAATAATTCCAGTCTTCAACTTCACAAAAACACAAGCAGCGGAGTCTTTGAAACAGGTACCACACACAAGGATTTCTAGAGCTGTGGCATCCTGCCCAGCTTAAAGCTCAGCTACTATTGCACTGGTTTTTCCAGTTTACGACTAACGTCATTATGTATTATAATTGTAGCCAAAGCAGTCATTCTAGTGGCTCCATGCTTGCTCAGGATTAAGGATTATTGAAAAATTACGAAAATTGTGCAATCAAATGTCTATTGTAAATACTTTCACTCTCAGGATTAGAGATTGCTGCAGGTTAAAAGAAACGTTATAATCATCTGCAATTTCTTAATCAAAAACTCTATGCAAACCACCCTTAAAAAAACAGAATTTGGGTGCATTGTGTCTGTTTCTGCGATGAACTGGCGACCTGTCCTGGGTGTACCCCGCCTCTCGCCTGTTGACAGCTGGAGATAGGCACCAGCACCCCACCCACCCACACACCCCCGACCACTTGAAGATAAGCAGTTTAGAAAATGGATGGATATGCTGTTTTTATGTATAGTGGACTCTCACTTCTTATTAGCGGTTCAGTATTAGTGAATTATCCTATTGACAATTTATTGTGTAAAGTGACTCCAAATTATTTGTGGTAAATCCACCTTTTCACTGAGTATATTTACATTTTTATAATTTTATAGGGTCTATGATTTTAAAGAAAACACAGGTAAAATGAATAGCTACAATGCTAATTAAAACGCTGCCGTTTGCTAAGCAGTCAATGCAAAAGTGCCATTCAAAGAAGAGAGGACACAAGCTTCTGCTTTAGTGCCAAGAGTGCCACAGTTTGTATTAATGTAGGCCTATATTAAGTTATGGATGGTGGTTGAATAACTAAAATCAGCAGCTATAAGGGGTTTCAGTGAAGTCTCAATAAATTGCAAATTTGAGCAATTCCATTTTGGTCTTTCACCACAGCAAATTGATTTTCAAGGTCCACGCTAACTGAATTTGTTTTTTAGGTAGTTGGGTTAAATATTTCCCCCTGTAAATTGCAACAGCATGAAAGAGTCTTGAGATATTTGTTGAGGAATGGTGCCATGAACCAAAATAATCTTTCCAATTTGAACCTATGTTCATTCCCACTGTATTATTCTTATTCTCTATAGATAAGACATCAAGAGTGACTCTTTGTGCTAGCATCAGCTAGCTGTTTATTTTAGAGACTGCCGTCTTCCGATGTTACAGTTCCTTACATTTAAGCGCCCCCTGCGGGTAGCTTCTTAAAATACATCATTTCACCCATGGTTGTGGGAATAAAACCTCTGCAGCTCTACAGACAGGAGCTCAAGCTTTTTGTTTCATTTAGAAGATTTTAGTTGAGCTTCCAGGAGCAGTTTTTACTTTTGAAGAGGAAATCATCTTAAACATTACATTGCACTCAAAGGTCCCTAAATAGCATTGAAAACCTTAACATTATGTTGTAGCAGGGTCAGAAGGTTTTTTATGTTTTACTCAACATAATTTTGTGCTATTAAGGTTTTTTTTAGATGGGGATTTTCATTTATATTTAACTTACCCAGTGGTTATAATTGTAATAATTAAGTGTTTCTCATTTAACCAAAACGTAAAGTGACAGTGGGTAGTTTCCTGGCGATAAGGGGCAGTACATACCTAAATCATAGCGAGCAAGCGGTATTTTTATTTTCAAGTGATGACCTTACCAACGGGTGGCCATAAAGGGCAAAAATGGCAATTGTGCAATTTTCTACTACAACAAGGCCAATAGTTCAACCCCTTGCGAAACCATATATTCAGCAAAATAGGGAGCACATCAGAGACTTTCATCTCAGACAGCGAGTGAACAGGTAATCATGTAAAACAACATATTTGAAAGACAAGTTTTCAGCCATTTGTAGAATAGCGATTTTACTCAGATGGTTTTTAAAAATAAATAAACTAACATTAGACGGAATGACCTCAATGGAAAAAATTACACATTTCATTGTAGTTTCACCCTGATTGGCGCTAGTAAGTAAAAACTAAAACAAAACAAAAAAAGACAATAAAAGTTGTTACCTGTCCAGCCGAAAGCATGTGACCTCAGTGTGTTTCCTTAGATTTTGCTGGTCCTACAGTTATTTCCATCAAGAGAATGCGATACCGATGTTTATTCTAATTTTCTGCCGGTGTTGATAAACTCCCTGGGCTTCCGCCTCTTATGTGGAGCCACGGGCCGAGCATTCAAGGGACACAAAAGCTGATTGCACATCTCTCTCTGAGTTGGGACCTGGCATCTCTGAGGCCTCCTTTCCCTGAGTGGGGAACCGGTGTTATGCCCCAGTGACCTGGGTTGGGTGCCTCTCAGATCGTGTAGGATAAAGTTTTTGGGTTTTTTAAAATCTGTTCATAGAGCTCTTCATTCAAACTTCTATAGAGGATGAGGGGAAAGGAAATTACCTGCATATTCGGAAAAAAAATAGTAAAGGCATTTTGTCCACATAGGCTCACAAAGAAGCGACTGAGGCGTCCAATATGTCCACGCCCATGTATTTTAGACCCGCTTTTGATGGTTATATGTTGTGAAGCCGGCAATACTTTTCAGTGATTGGGCTTCATCTTATTCATTCTCAACAATATTTCGATGGATACTTCCAGAGATTAATGGAAAAACTACACATTGTCAATTTAAAAGAAAAAATAACTTTGTGAAATGCTGTTTCTGGTTGAAGGATTTTTATTCATTTTTTAAAATTCAAAATCCTCTGTTGAACTCATCAGCCCAAGCTATCACCTTCAGCAGTGTTTATCAGGTTTTCAAGGCACACTACCTAGCATGTTGTAGAGCAGGAGGGTCCCACTCCAGTCATCACAGGCTGGTATCCTGCATGTTGTAGATGGGTCCTTGTTCTAACACAGCTTATTTAACTGGCAAAATGATTTCTCTTCAACAAGGCCTGGGAATTAACAAGTCATTTGATTAAGGTGTGTTGACCCAGGGTGACATCTATAACAGGTAGGACTTGTGGCTCAACTATGAACACCACTCTTAAATGTTTCCCCTCTTTAACACACCTGATTCAGATGACTGCAGTTCAGCAAAACTGTTAATCAACCATCAATTGAAATCAAGTGTACTGAAGAAGGGGGAACATCTAAATATGTAGGACAATCTGCCTTGAGTAGCAGGGTTGGAACAGTGTTACCACAGTTACTTTGAAAAAGTAATATGATAACTGACTACCGATTACTCCTTCCAAAAGTAACTTACTTACTTTACTTATTACTTTATTTGAAAAGTAACTAAGTTAGATTACAAGTTACTTTATTAATTACTTTTGGCAGCTTTCATAACAGTGCTTACAACTGAACACGATAGATGCGACCAAAAAGCGTGACACACCCCTAGCTGGTCACTTGCACATTCGTACCTTGAAGTGTATCCAAAGCAAACTGGTCGTGCTTTAAAATATGGAACTGTGAAAAGGATCCTGACCGGGACCGCTCCCCTGCCCTCCTGCTCCTCCCTCACTTCTTCTCCTTACCCTCCAGGAGCTCCCAGTGGACTCTGGTCTATGAGCGGCAGGATCCACAGTTGCGCTCCATCACGCTCCTCCATTGACTTTACATGTAAACCAGACTCTCTGGTCGCATCTGTAAGCACCGTAACATTCCCCACTGCCTCAACATAAACACAATAACCATTTTTGCCAATACTCACTTTATTGGAAGTGCATTTTAACAGTAACGCCGGAAATATATTTGTTTTTTAAACTCACATTGACGGCAGCAAATATGAAGGAATAAGCTGCGTCTTGGGGATGTATTTGCTTGCTCACTGCACGTACTACTGAAAGGTCCCACTAGGGGGCAGAGTTGGCCTACAGAGCACGGAACTCTTTTATGGAAATAGTAATGTGTTAGATTAGTCGTTACTGAAAAAGTGGTCATATTAGGAGTAACAGGCTACTAAGTAATGCGTCACCGGCATCACTGTGTAGTTAAGCCCCCATGATTCAATAAATTGATTTAATGCTCTTATATCAGCTCTGCCTTAAAGTAGCTCTTATTTATCTAATCTTTTTGATCTCTCACACTGTTGTGGAATAATTTTGGTCCACTCTTCTTTATAACAATGTTTTAGTTCTTTGATGTTTGGATTCTTGAAATTTTACCACTGTAAACCAGATCAGATTGAGGTCTGAACAAGAGCTGGGACGACGCGTCGACGTAATCGATTACGTCGACAAGTAAAAAACGTTGGTGCAAAAAATGTGCGTCAATGCATCATCACTTTCAAAACAAACACGGCGGGCGCAAGTAGTGTCAACATGAGTGAGTCAGTTGACTTAAATACCTCCATCCGAACTCGCAGTTCCAATGTATGAAACTATTTTAAAATAAATAAATAAATAAAATTAAGGGAGCGATTTTTTTCGTCTGCCGGCGTTGCAAAATGGACATGGCTTATAAAAGCACGACCGCATCCAGCAGTGGCTCCAGCAAATGATTAAACACCGTAAGTTTTCAACTTTTTTACTAACGCAATGTATTTTACCTTATAAATCACCTAAACACCCCCACATAGAGGGCATATACTCATACATAGCTGCGTCTGGTGTGTGTTACTGCTATCTGTTTTGTTGGTTTTTATTTGTGACCCGTGTTGTTTTTTGTTTACAATTAAAATGTGTTCAAATGAATACATTTGTTTATTTAATAGAAATACATGAATATAAAAAATAATCAGGCTGCACAGTGGTTAGCTGCTCGGATCCCTGCCCAGGGCATTTCTGCAGGGAGTTTGCATGTTTTCTGCATGCATGCGTGGGTTCCCTCTGGGTACTCCAGCTCCCTCCTATAAACACATGACTGTCAGGTTAATTGATCACTCTAAATTGTCCTTAGTGGGTGTGTGCGTGCATGGCTGTTTGTCCTGTCTGACAGACAGACAGACCTGTCCAGGGTGTACCCTGCATCTCACCCGTTGACACCAGTGTGTTCCTCCATATCATCATATGGAACAAACACACACACACACACACACACACACACACACACACACACACACACACAAACACTCAGCACCCCCAGTGGGAATAGAACCCAGGACCTTTTAGCTGTGAGGTGAGCTGTGCTACCAGCTGTGCCACCGTGCTCCCCATGTAGATTTCCTTTCAAGTTTGGGACAGTTACCCATGTTCAAGCCATCTGATTAGGTGGCTTTTTAAAAACTATTTAGTGTTCATGATCCTCCCTTGGACTGCAAGGTAGTCCTACGTTATGGTGTCGCACAGGGCTTAATTCTCAGCCCCCCTCCACTTTCCCTTGTATTTGCTCTCATTACGGTAATGCAATTTATGTATGGGTACAAAATGCTGCTGCTACTCTTTTTTTGTGCACTAACTTTCAGAACCCCTACAACCTCCCCCACACATGCACACCACCACCCTGCCCCAGATGTAGGGCACACACACATTTTGTTCACTTGTTCCAGGTCCCATCGAAGAGCAACAATGAAAACAGTAAAGACATATAATACATTAACACGTTATTCTTATTAACTTTCCAATTATTAATGCATGTAGCATCCAACAAGCTGCCTGGGAAGCATTTTTTTTTTTTCTAATTTCTGAGCCTTTCACAGTTTGACATAGAGTTGAATTCACATGGACTTCCATTCCTGGGATGATTGACAATAGTTTTAAATGTTTTGCACCTGGAAATGATGCTTCTCTTACTTTGAATTGATTGGAAATTGTCTCGTAACCCCTCTCAGATTGACTGATTCAGCAACATTTACTCCTCTAAGGCCAGTACTGTTGTCATACCAACCTGACGCTGTGTTAAGAAACCCACACATACGTTTGCGCCAAAGCAACAAACGGACAAGAGTCCTTCCGTTGAGGCAGATACGAGGATGAAAACAAGTTAATGATATACATTCGATTAGCCTCATCTGACGGCTAGTTGTCATCTTTAAATCTTATAAGAGCAACAGGGTTTAGCTTTTAGAACCAAATCAGCACTAGATTATTTTGAATATTGAATATTTGAACATTTTTTGATACATAAACTAATGTTAAAAGTAGGTGTATTTTATTTTATTATTTTATGTTTTTTTATTTCAATGGTTGATCACTTGGTTCTAGAACACAAATACCAAGAAAGACTGTCTATTGGTTTCACAATCTTTGTTGACATCCGCAGGATATCGTCATCATCACTGAAAATGAGCAAAAGTTTGGAAAAAACAATGGAGGAGCACCTCATAAAACTAAAAAACAAGGCAAAATCTTCACCAGAAGCAAAGGGTAACGGGTAATTTCCTGAGAGTTTAATGGTTTCTGTTCAGTTCTAAAAATTTACAATACATGTTTTGTTTCTTCCTTCAGCATGTCCCATCTCGATCAGTTTAATCCTCTCCATTACTTACATTGCAATGGGTGAGTTGTAGATTTTTCTCTTTGTTGTATTCAGTCACTTTAATTAACTTTCTAAATAATTCCTCTGTCCACCAGGGGCAGTTTACTTCCATGATTGTCCAGTCCAGGAGATGATCCCCATCTACCTGATTGTGGCGGGGGGCGTCTTCATTATTTCAATCCTCTCTTTTTGCCTGCCCTGCTCTCAAAATCCTAAAGGTCACTTGCAAAAGCGCACGAGGATGTTCTTTAAGTTGCTGATGTCCATGTTCCTCTTCTGCTGGTTCATTGCAGGTGAAAAGTTTTAAACTCGAGAGGACAGACGTAATATTATTGGTTGTTTGCAAACTGTTTGAGTTGAGCTAATCCAGTTGTGCTGAACATACAGTTGCTCTAAAGATTAGTGCTGCAGAAAAGAAAACCAGTCTAATCTCCCACTAATAAGTCCTTGTATAAATCTATAGCTTATTGAAAAGTTCATTTATTTCTGTAATTTAGCTCAAAAATGGAAACTTACTGTAGCATAGTACAGTACTTATCTTATCAGAACCCTTATCTTAAAGGCAGGGACTGCTGCATGTCTTAGATGTGTCCCTGCTTTAACACATCAGAAGAACATCATTAGAAATGGTCATAAATCCAACAGGAAGGGTATTAGTACTAGATTGTTATGTTCTGGCCAACACCATCATGCGGCAGACTACAGACTTGGTCAGGCAGATAGTCATGTATTCCTCCATTTATTTTATCAGCAATTTTTAACTTTGTGTCAATGATGTTTTGGTGACCTATTTGTTTTAGTTGTCATCCAGTTTTATTGCTTATTCCTCCAGGGGTCACGGGGGGCTGGTGTCTATCTCCAGCTGTCAACGGGCCCTGGACAGGTCCCCAGTCCATCACAGGGCCACATAGAGACAGACAGGACAAACAACCATGCACACACCTCAGACAATTTAGAGTGATCAATTGACCTGACAGTCATGTTTTTACACTGTGGGAGGAAGCCGGAGGAACCCAGAAGGAACCTACGCATGCACAGCAAGAACATCCAGGCCCAGGGCCGGGATACAAACCCACAACCTTCTTGCTGCAAGGCAACAGTACTAATCACTCCGCCACCGTGCAGCCCTCAGTGTTATTCAATGAAGTTTAAATTGTATATATACATAGTATACGATACATAAATATATTGCAAGATATTTAACCATGCTTTCTGTATGTACCATGCTGCTGTGAGAGCATTTTTGATAAGAAAGCGCCTGTTTTTAGTGATTTAAATTAAACAAATATTAAATAAACTGTCAAAAACTTGTCAAAATACAACTTTGAAGGAAGCTGTGGATGTTTATGTAGAAAGGAAAAGAGAATGTAATGATTCTCACGGGGTTTTTTTTTTGGCAGTCAAGGGTAACCCCTGTAATTAGAGGGGGTGCAAATGGCATATTTTGGGTACCTTTGACCGGTAGTTTTAAAAAATATGTGCAGGAACTACATTTTTTTGTATATTGCTATCAAATTTGGTGTATATAAAAGTAATAATCATAGCTTTAGACCCAAAGTATATTTTTGATCACCACCTTAGCATAAATCCAAATTTAAAGCTGGTATACATAAAAGATAAATAAGCAGACATAAAATGGTACTTTTTTTCTGTCTATTACAAATTATGTTGCTTTGTAAAAATAGCACTCAGAAACATTATCACAGTTCTGCAAGAAATGTCAGTGTTTTCGTTCTAATCCATGTCTCTACTCAAAATAGTTCAAGAATAGCTTTAAATTTAATTCTTTTAAGCATTTTTAAAAATGTAAGGTAGAAAGGTAGCAGTGCTGAAGGCTACCAATAACACTCCTGAAACCTGAAGTGTATGAAGCTGACAGCGAAATATTAGGAGTGCTGCATTTATCAAGACAAATTATCTACTAAGTCATTGGTATATTGTCCTAGGAACACTCCTAAACTCTTGAACAAGTATCAACATCAAAAGAGCTTTACATTTGCTGAAAAGTATAAAAGACAACACTGTTCATAGGCCCAAAGTCCTCAGATGAAAACATTTTTTACATTTCATTTAAAAGTCAAGATCAAAGTCACCATAGGAAGACTTCAGAGTTATACTAGCCATCATCACAATTATGGTAAACATTTGATATGTATCTACCTGTGTGATGAATCACAATAAACTATTTCTGAGTTTTCATTTGTATTTTAATTTACTGAAACTGTTTTTTTTCTCCTTAACATACAGCCTAGAGTGATACACACCACACTATTTCTGTTTTGGTTTTTTTCTCTCTCCCATGTAAAAAAAGTATGAGAACCATGGATTATTTTCCATTGACTTCACACTTATTTATTTTATAGGCTTTTGTAAGCCTGAAACTATTTGTTAGGTGGCTTAAAACTTCTGCAAAATACTTTTGTACCAATGTTTGTTCCCCAATATTCCACAGGCAACTATTGGATTTACTCTGTGTTCGAGCCAAGCTACAACAAGAATGGAACAGATGTGAGCCGTTACTGCAACAAGACGCTCTACCTGTTTTCCTTCTGGACCACCACACTGTTCTACATCCTGCTGGGTTTCCTTCTGGTCATCGGCTGCTGGTGTTTATGCTGTATTTTGATATTCTGCATGAACCTTTTAAAAGTACTCCTCGCTTGTTACAACCCCCCGAGGAAGGCTGTGCAGAAAGATGAAGAGAGTATTTCTCTTGCGGAAGTGAACATGTCTCAAGTGTGCACCAGTAGAAGCTACTAGTTTCTGTTTGGGCTGCTGTCCAAAGCACATACATATTGCTACATAACAAGACTTTCAGTTTTGAATATTAAAATATTGAATATTAAGAGTAAAAAACATGTATGATTAGTTCATTTATTGACAAAGGTTAGATAGATGGTGTGTCTGGAAGGATGCCCTGATGGAGGCTTGTTGACTCTGTGTGGGGGTGCAGTCTTCGGAAGTCGGTCTACTTTTCGAGCCTGCTCAGGACCCCCCCAGACGAAGAACCTGAAAGAAACGGATATTAATGCTGGAACTTTGAAAAAAGCAGATAAGGGGATGAAGAGATGAGAGAGGGGATGAAGGGATGAGGGGATGAGGGAGGGGACGAAGGGATGAGGGAGGGGATGATGGGTTGAAGGGATGGATGAAGGGATGAGGGAGGGGACGAAGGGATGAGGGAGGGGACGAAGGGATGAGGGAGGGGATGATGGGATGAGGGAGGGGATGAAGGGATGAGGGAGGGGATGAAGGGATGAGGGAGGGGATGAAGGGATGAGGGGATGAGGGAGGGGATGAAGGGATGAGGGAGGAAATGAAGGGATGATGGGGATTAAGGGATGAGGGAGGAAATGAAGGGATGAAACAAAGGGGATGAAGAAGGGGATGAGGGAGGAAATGAAGGGATCAAACGAAGGGGATGAAGAAGGGGATGAGGGAGGAAATGAAGGGGATGAGGAAGGGGATGAGGGGATGTAAGGAATGAGGAAATGAAGGGATGAAAGAATGGGAAAATGGGGATGTAATACCGAGACAAAGTAAAGGATCAGGGGGAGGGAGGGTGGGGTTTACGAGATCAGAGTCTGAGCGACGCTGATGGGTAGGTGCTCAGGGTTTAAATAGATCATGGAGTAATTTGGGATGAAATTCAGGTGTGAGATGCCAGGTGAGTTGAATCCGAGTTGATTACTGAGAGGATACTGAATATGGGGCGTGGTCCAGCTCACGAACCTAAGTTAACATATTAATTTACATTTCATTAGCATGGACCACGCTTACAGAGATTAGATTTGTTTTGATTAGTTTATTTATTGACAAAGGTTAGATAGATGGTGTGTCTGGAAGGATGCCCTGATGGAGGCTTGTTGACTCTGTGTGGGGGTGCAGTATTCGGAAGTCGGTCTTCTTTTCGAGCCTGCTCAGGACCCCCAAAGTTGGTCATTATTTAACAAAGCAAGGAATGAGCATGGTGGAGATCGTCCAGATTATTATGAATATAAGTACAGTATGCTGAAGATGACCAACGACCTAGGACTTGAATAGTCTTGTCGGAAATGCCTGACTGAGAAGCTGAAGTGTCTGCGCCTATACGGATGGAGTGGATTGAATAATGCTCGGGGTTGATGCCAGATCTAAATAGGATTTGACGGAAGTGATGAGAAAACTAGAATCTAGTGGCGATGCTACCGAGATCAGTGATGAAGAGAGGATCATGAGATGTGCCGTTGTTGGCCAGACGGAAGCGAATGTAGTTTGAGATGGGTTCGTAGGGGCTGAGGGGTGACTGAAGACGAAAAAGATAGATAGGGAAGAAAGTGCCCAGTTGATCTGTTTTGCTTTTACGGAGCGTAAAGATAAGGGTATCCTGATTAAGGATTGAGATATCTGAAAGGCATGGATGGATGGACGGATCAAATCTGGAAGTAGTAGGGGCAAATTCAGAGCAGCGTAGAAAACCGAAGTAGGCTAATAGGAACATGGACTCTACTGTAAGATTGACTAGAGGAGAAGAGTAACCGGAACGGATTGTGCGGATGCAGCGAATAAGGAGGTCAGAGGTTATAGGGAATCGTTGATTAGGTGAAGGTGCTTCTTGCTTTTTAAGACCTTTAAGTAGCAAGGATAAATGGCTATGGGAGAGAGCTGGACAGGGGTTGCCGGTAGCCAGTTTGAAAAAGAAATTAATGACAGAAAGGTATGATTGGATAGTGGAAATGCGAATTTGTAGGATTGTATGTGAATAGGTGATGAAGTGACAAATAGAAGATGGGATGAGGGAAGGAAATGGAAGGTTATACGTTACATGGAAACTTTTAAAACTGTTCCATCCTGAAAGATTCGAAAAACTGCAAAAGGGGGGCGAGCGAAAGGACCGATCATGAAACCCTCCCTAACCTCTTTAAGGAGTAAAGAATCGACTGTATCGGGATCAGAAAGGGCAGATAAAAGGTTATAACAGTAAGTTGAGGAATCAGGAAAAACTTCAATGCCTGGGTGGAACCCGTGTGTGAAACCCTTAACCAAGAAATCGACAAATTCCCTATCGGGGTGGCTGGCCAAAGCAGAGATCAGAGCACTCACCTTAATGGGTGTGGCGAGGTGCTGTATCAGTCAATCTGCTTTGGAAGTGGGGTTATGGGGGCAGGTGTTCCGAGCATGTGCCCCTCCGCAGAAAGAGCAGGTATGCCAGAGCCTGCAGCTAGAGGCTGAGCAACCGAGGTCATTGAAATTGTTGCACACCATCCTACCACCCTGGTAAAGGATGGGACGGCCGCGCTTACCCATACCCCCGGAGACTGGTGCATTTGGTTTAGACTGTTGTGGCAGAGATTTAGGAATCATTGGAGGGGGAGGGTCAGCTGAGGACAAACGGTTGGGGACTGATGAGCTGCGTGCCGATGATAGCCGAGGACGGAGAGGAGTAACAAGTGTACATGCAGTAGCAGGGTGGGAGGGAGCGCCGCAGAGGCTGCAAGATAGGGATGCCCGAGCTGCAAAGATGCGGCAATATAACTCTGAGTCTAGACAACCCCAGTATGTACCTTGGTTGAATTGGGCAAGACGACCCCCTGCCTGGGATGAAAAAAGAACATGATATCGGTAAAACCCTGTTCCTCCAAATCTAAGGGCCATGTCAAGGACAATAGATAAATAATCATCTAATTCAGTCTGCCGGTCAGGAAATACTGAGCAAATGATGTCCTTATAAAGGAAGAATGCGAAAGCGAACTCTGTGGGGGTCAGATCTTTGGAGCTGGAGCTAAGAGCTGAACCTAGCTGCATCGGCCCCATACCGGTCTGTACCTCCCAGGGCTGACCTGAGAGACCTAGAGAAGGTTGGAGAAGGAGAGCTAAATCGATGTAAATACCGTTAAAAATTTGTTGTCGGAGAGCGGGTGAAACTGGGGAAGGGCGATTGATGGAAGAGGGTGGCCGAATGGGGGGTACTGCTGTGGAAAGAGTGTAATGGTTAGAAGCTGGTGTGTGAATAGGTGAAGATGGCAACTGAGACGGCGGACCAGTAGAATTTTGAGGTAATGCAGCAATAGGTTCTTGGAAATTTGAGCCTGTTGGTAATATTGAAGGGTTAGAAGGGGTCCTGAAGCATGGATGGAAGCCTGAGTTGAACCTGTAAGAAACATAGAAGGGGGAATGTGGGGGAAAGGAGTTGATTGATTAAATGAAGATCCGGACTGAGATGCTAAGGAACGGAAAAAATTTGTTACGAATGAGGCAAAATTTGAGGGAAATGAGACGGAAGAAGCTTCTCCGCCAGCAGGGGGAGCTGTGGATGTTGGCCCGGCAACTGAGGGCTGGGATCTGCTCTTAGAAGAAGTGGCGACTGAGGCTGAAGTAGGAAGTAGATTATGGGAGGAGGAAGTTTTGGTCAACGGTGAAGTACAGGGAAAAAGGAGCTTGAAGAGGGTAGATTTATTAGCGGAACGGCTGAAGGAGATTCCTCTTTCCCTGAGTGCTGTTTGCAAGCGGGCTACTGTCCAAGCAGACATGTCCGGACGGTTGGAGACAGAAGAACGACGAACTCTGGGTGAGTTCTTCGGCCGGAATGAAGCTGGACGAGAATGGAGAGGACGAGAAGCCCTCCGAGCTGGACTGCCGGAGAGATCGAGCAGAGAGTGCTGAGCTCGTGAAGAGCAGGGAGCCTGAAAAGATCGGGAAGAAGAGAGGCTTGGAGCCGATCGGCCTGCAGCATCTACTGAGGACCGCTGAACTCCGGAAGAAGTCCAGGGGCGCGACGAAGACGCTCTGCGGGAATGGGAGGAAACTTGGACCGAGTGGCCCGACGCAGGGGAAGGAAAAAAGGGAGGCGAAGCCTCGAGACGAGAACGAAGGGAGTTAGACATGCGGGGAGGAGATGGAGAAGGGCGCCGATCTAGGCGGACAAGTGTACGGCCCCGAGACACGGAAGTCGCTGAAGAGGGATCCGACGAGCAGAGCGAGATGGAAGAGCTCTGGCTGACTGAGAGGACTGGCTGGAATCCCGATGAGCCAATGGAAGCCTGACACGGCGAGAGACTTGATGGACCACAGATGTAGGTGATGGTCCGATGATGGAACTCTCACTGGAGAAGAGCTCCTCATCAGATTCGGAAGGATCAAGGGTAAGCACATCCATTATAGTAAAGATTGTCTTGCGAAACAGCGCTGGTTTACGAGATCAGAGTCTGAGCGACGCTGATGGCTAGGTGCTCAGGGTTTAAATAGATCATGGAGTAATGGATAGTCAATGGATATGTACCACAGGAGTTTAAGATTGCTGTAATTAAACCTCTACCTAAGAAACCCTCTCTTGATCAAAACGACTTAATTAACTATAGACCGATACCTAATCTTGCCTTCTTATCTAAAATTGTTGAGAAAATAGTTGCACACCAGATATGTGAGCATTTAAACAATAATGAGCTGTTTGAGACGTTTCAGTCAGGCTTTAGAGCTCATCATAGCACTGAAACAGCTCTGGTGAAGGTTACTAATGATATTCTCATAGCCTCAGACAATGGACTGGTGACCATTCTGGTCCTGTTAGATCTCAGTGCTGCCTTTGACACTGTTGATCACAATATTCTCATAGAAAGGCTTCAACGTGTCGGTATAATAGGAACAGCCCTAGGCTGGTTTAAATCTTATTTGTCTAACAGATTTCAGTTTGTTCAAGTAAATGATAAACCCTCCTCAACCTCAAAAGTTACTTGCGGAGTACCACAGGGTTCAGTCCTTGGGCCGATTCTTTTTACTATATATATGCTTCCTATTGGTAAAATAATTAGGCAGCATGGGATAAATTTCCATAGTATACGCAGATGATACACAGCTATATCTATCCATAAATCCTGATGAATCCAATCAGTTAGGTAGACTACAAGCATGTCTGGAAGACATAAAAACTTGGATGACTCTAAACTTCTTGCTTCTAAATTCTGATAAAACAGAAGTTGTCGTCTTTGGACCAGAAGCTCTGAAAAAGAAACTACTTAGTCAGCCCCTTCACCTGGACGGCATTAAATTAGCCTCCAGTAATAAAGCAAAAAACCTCGGTGTCATTTTTGACCAAGATATGTCATTTAGATCTCACATTAAAGAAGTCTGTAGGATTTCCTTTTTTCACCTTAGGAATATTACAAAAATTAGAACCATCCTGTCCAGGAGTGATGCTGAAAAACTAGTCCATTCCTTTGTTACTTCAAGGCTGGATTACTGTAACTGTCTATTATCAGGTAGTCCACAGAATACAATTAAAAGTCTTCAGTTAGTTCAAAATGCTGCTGCTAGGATTCTGATGAATATTGAAAGAAGAGATCACATTTCCCCTGTTTTAGCTTCTCTTCACTGGCTCCCAGTAAAATCTAGAATAGAATTCAAGATCCTCCTTCTGACATATAAAGCCCTTAATAATCTAGCTCCATCATACATAAGAGACCTGATTGTTCCATATGTTCCTAAAAGAGACCTTCGCTCTCAGACTGCAGGTTTATAGGTAGTTAGGATTTCTAAAAGTAGAATGGGTGGCAGATCTTTCAGCTATCAGGCTCCCCTCCTATGGAACCGGCTCCCAGGGTTGGTTCGTGAAGCAGACAATTTGTCTATCTTTAAAACTAGGCTAAAAACTTTCCTCTTTGACAAAGCTTACAGTTAGAGATATGTTTATAGGTAGTTAGAGTCAGGTTAGACAGGTAGATAGGAAGAGACAGGTTAATGTTAGTAGTCAGGCAGAGTGTCAAAAGTTAGGAAGAGATAGGAAGAGGTAGAGTAGCTAGGTAGAGATAGATTAATGTAAGCCAGGTAAAGATCCGGAGCCGGTCGCGGCTTACCGCCGCGGAAGAAATGCGCCCCACGGGGCCAGCCAGCGCCGGAGAGAGGTCCCTCAAGGGGATCCTCCCGCACAGTGCGGCCGCCCATTACCTGCCGGGTTGAATCCCCCGGGCAGACTGTGCGGACCCCACCCGTTTATCTCTTAAACGTTTCTCGCCCTCTTCAACTCTGTCCTCTCAGTTCTGTCTATTTTTCCTTAAGATAGTTGTCGACTATCGGTCTCGTGCCGGTATTTAGCCTTAGATGGAGTTTACCACCCACTTTGGGCTGCATTCTCAAACAACCCGACTCCGAGAAGACCCCGGCATGACGGGGGCCGTTACCGGCCCTACACCGTCCACGAGCTGAGCCTCAATCAGGAGGAGCTCATACAGAGTGTTGGTAGCCAGGTCTCCTAGTAGCTAGTAGACAGGTTAATGTTAGTAGCTATGCTGCTTTAGGCTAGGCTGTTGGAGGACATTATTAGGGTCTGTTCCTACTTTCTCTCCTACTTCTCCCCAACTGCATGATGTGCTGTCAATTCAAGCACTAACCTGTTTTCTATTATTGTAGGTGCTCCGGATTAGCCCTGCTTGACGACCCTGACTAAGATGGCATTGCAGTGACGGAAAATTCTCCACGTCCTGCAACAAACTTCTGCATCAGTTCTATTGCTCTTTCTGTGTCTCTGTTATGTATTCTCCAAGCCACAGACGGTCGCGGCAGATAACCGCTTGTGCTGAGCCTGGTTCTGCCGGAGGTTTCTTCCTGTTAAAAGGGAGTTTTTCCTTCCCACTGTCGCTGCATGCTTGCTCAGTATGAGGGATTGCTGAGAATTCCACGACGCAATCTTCTGTGGTTCTGTAATTTCTACACTAAACATTGTATTGTAATAACTCTTTTTGTAAAGTGCCTTGAGATGACATCTGTTGTGAAATGGCGCTATATAAATAAACTGAATTGAATTGAATTGAATTAATTAGGGATGAAATTCAGGTGTGAGATGCCAGGTGAGTCGAATCCGAGTTGATTATTGAGAAGATACTGAATATGGGGCGTGGTCCAGCTCACGAACCTAAGTTAACATATTAACTTGCATTGCGAGAAAATGGATATTGGTCCAGCTCCAAAAAGATATATATGCAAATATTTGCCAGGCATCGTGTACATATTTCACAGCGTCCCCTGGGGAACATCAACATAGTTAGCAATTAACAATACTTTCAACTAATTTAACAAATTCAGTATGCACACACAGAATAAATGACCTAGAACAAAAACTATTTTAAAGGCAGGGTCTAAACCCAACAGGAAGTCAGAAATTTCAGATCAAACTTGCCATTTTGTGCAATTTACTGTGAGGATGTGTGTGTGTGCGCGTGTGCTTGCCTCACCTGTTTTCCATCCAAGGGTGCAGATTGGTGATCCCCCTGCAGCTGGTGCCACTCAGATTGATTGAGGAGGAGCCCTCAAAAGGAGAATGCCAACCTGTAGCAGATACCAGATGGTTAAACCGCGTTGTGTGTCACTCTGCGGTCCCGGACCTGCTTGTCGGCCTGGTCGTCTATTCCTTCCCGGCATACTGGGCCTCCTCCTCAAGGTATCTGGCTGAGCTCAAGGTTCCCCACTGCCTGTCCACCCTCGCTCTACTTCCTGGAGACAAACAGTCGGTCCCTCTTCCACGCACCAAGGATCGCATCCTCTCCAATTTTTCCTCAGTGGAATCTGCACCAACGGCAAAGTAAGTATTCACAAACTTCTGTTTTTTCCTCCTGCCAAGTACCATTGAAAGATCACTCACCTCCATCTCTTGTCTCCAGTGGTTGTCCTCCAGGTTCCCCGTGGTTCTGAGTTTGCTGAGTTCCTGTGTTCCTGGACCCTTCGAACAAAGAGGAAAAAATAAATTACTTTTGCAAACTTTACCTCCAGTCTCACTGAGTCGTTTGTGTGTCTGCACTAGAGTACGAAAGCTAAAATCATGACATTTACACATGTATATTAACAAAATTATCCAGCATATGATCTACAAATTTTTAAATGTAAGTTAATATGTTAACTTAGGTTCGTGAGCTGGACCACGCCCCATATTCAGTATCCTCTCAGTAATCAACTCGGATTTGACTCACCTGGCATCTCACTCCTGAATTTCATCCCTAATTACTCCATGATCTATTTAAACCCTGAGCACCTAGCCATCAGCGTCGCTCAGACTCTGATCTCGTAAACCCCACCTTTCCCTCCCCCTGATCCTTTACTTTGTCTCGGTATTACATCCCCATTTTCCCATTCTTTCATCCCTCATCCCTTAATTTCCTCATTCCTTACATCCCCTTCCTCATCCCCTTCGTTTCCTCCCTCATCCCCTTCTTCATCCCTTCGTTTCCTCCCTCATCCCCTCATCCCTTCATCCCCTTCCTCATCCCCATCATCCCTTCATCTCTTGGTGTCCTCCCTCATCCCATCATCCCTTCGTTTCCTCCCTCATCCCATTATCCCTTCATCCCCATCATCCATTCATCCCTTTATCCCCTCCCTAATCCCTTCATCCTTTCATCCCCTCATACCTTCATCCCCTTCCTCATCCCCATCATCCCTTCGTTTCCTCCCTCATCCCATCATCCCTTCATCCGTTCGTTTCCTCCCTCATCCCATTATCCCTTCATCCCCATCATCCCCTCATCCATTCATCCCCATCATCCCCTCATCCCTCCATCCCTTCATCCCCTCCCTCATCCCTTCATCCCCTCCCTCATCCCCTTATCTGCTTTTTTCAAAGTTCCTGCACTAATATCCGTTTCTTTCAGGTTCTTCGTCTGGGGGGGTTCCTGAGCAGGCTCGAGAAGAAGACCGACTTCCGAATACTGCACCCCCACACAGAGTCAACAAGCCTCCATCAGGGCATCCTTCTAGACACACCATCTATCTTTTCAAAGGACTCTGTTGTGTCAAAGCACTGGGGCATGGCCAAGTCTTCATGTGTGGCTTCTCTCCCAGACTTAAAGACTTATGCACGCAAATATTTGGTGGACCCTGCCTAATAATTGCACAGCACCCCCTAGAAGCATTAAAACAATCCTCCTAAATCAATGCTTTCAACAAGGACTGTGAAATTCAGAACATATATACAGTAGATTCAGAAGACTCCTCAAAATAATTTTGAAGCCAGGGTCTATTTCCTTAATGAGGTTGGCGATTTTGTTTGAAACCTGCCATTTTGGCCTTTTGAACACTTTCTCGGCGTTAAGGTGGCGGTGCGTGAGTCCCGCGATAGCACAGACCATAGCGGCACAACGTGGAAAGGCCTTTCGAGGCTGCATGCAGTATTATTTAGGCCTGGGAAGCTAAGCGATGCGAAGACCTATTGTGTCTGTAGTGTTTAAGGCTTTTCCCAGCCCTTTTCAGACACCCTTTTCAGGAGAGATTCTGAGAGATGTGAACTCCCCGGAACTTGATGGGTGGATGTGGGATAGCATTTCTCCTGAAGTCCACGATGAGCTCCTTGGTCTTCTCGGTGCTGAGCAGCAGGTTGTTGGTATCACACCACTCAGCCAGACTATCCACCTCCTTCCTATAGGCAGTCTCATCGCTGTCTTTGATATGGACAATCACCGTGGTTTAACTTGCAAACCTAATGATGGTGTTGGAATCCTTGACAGAACTGCAGTGATGTTGCAGAATTCCATATCAATGTAGATAAGGATTTGGCTGATTCAATCTCTATTGGAGTTTTAGAGACATTTATTAGGATTTGAACAGAAATCCGAGTAATTCCTCTCTCCCCCAGCTAGATATGAGTGTGTCCTGTCTGAGTACCTCTCCTGCGTGCCTCTTTCCTTAGCTCTGTTGTGTGTGTGTTTTTAACACAGTCAATTCAATTCAGTTTATTTACTTAGCGTTGTTTCACAGCAGATGTCGTCTCAAGGCATTTTACATAAAGAGTTATTACAATACACTGTTTAATTTAGGAATAAGAGAACTACAAAAGATTGCGTCGCAAATTATCAGCAATCCCTCACACCGAGCAAGCATGAAGCGACAGTGCAGAGGAGAAACTCCCTTTTAACAGGAAGAAACCTCCAGCAGAACAAGGCTCAGCATAAGCAGTCATCTGCCGAGACCATCTGGGGGTTGGAGAAGGCAGCAGAGACACAGAAAGAGCAAAAGAACTGATGCAGAAGCAGAAGCTGGTAGCAGGACATGGAGAACGTTCCGCCACTAGACTGCCATCTTAGGGTCGTCAAGCAGGGGGGGTCAGGAGCATGTACTGTAGGAAGAGACTAGGAGAAAACAGGTTAGCACATGAATTGACAGCACATCATGCAGTTGGGGAGAAGTAGGAGAGAAAGTAGGAACTGACTCCAATAATGTCCTGCAACAGCCTAACCTAAAGCAGCACAGCTAGTAACATTAACCTGTCTCCTAGCTACTAGGAGACCTAGCTACTAACACTCTCTACCTGGCTTACATTAACCTATCTCTACCTAGCTACTCTGACTACTAACATTAACCTGTCTCTTCCTAGCTACCTGTCTAATCTGTCTCTAACTGTAAGCTTTGTCAAAGAGGAAGGTTTTAAGCCTAGTTTTAAAGACAGACAAGTTGTCTGCTTCACGAACCAGCCCTGGGAGCTGGTTCCATGGGAGGGGAGCCTGATAACTGAAAGATCTGCCACCCACTCTACTTTTAGAAATCCTAGGAACTACCAGTAAACCTACAGTCTGAGAGCGAAGGGCTCTGTTAGGAACATATGGAACAATCAGGTCTCTTATGTATGATTGAGCTTGCTTATTAAGAGCTACATATGTCAGAAGGAGGATCTTGAATTCTATTCTAGATTTTACTGGGAGCCAGTGAAGAGAAGCTAAAACAGGGGAAATGTGATCTCTTCTTCTTTTATTCATTAGAACCCTTGCAGCAGCATTTTGGACTAACTGAAGACTTTTAATTGTATTCTGTGGACTACCTGACAATAAAGAGTTACAGCAATCCAGCCTTGAAGTAAAAAAGGCATGGACTAGTTTTTCAGCATCAGTCCTGGACAGAATGGTTCTAATTTTTGCAATATTTCTGAGGTGAAAAAAGGAAATCCTAGAGACTTCTTTAATGTGAGATCTAAATGACATATCTTGGTCAAAAATAACACAGAGGTTATTTGCTTTATTACAGGAGGCTACTTTAATGCCGTCCAGGTGAAGGGGTTGATTAAGTAGTTTCTTTTTCAGAGCTTCTGGTCCAAAGACGACAACTTCTGTCTTATCAGAATTCAGAAGCAAGAAGTTTAGAGTCATCCAAATGTTTATGTCTTCCAGACATGCCTGTAGTGTACCTAACTGATTGTATTAATCCGGATTTATGGATAGATATAGCTGTGTATCATCTGCCCAAGCCCCAAACCCTGTGGTATTCGTCAAGTAACCATTGAGGCCGAGGAAGATCCATTGTTTACCTGAACAAACTGAAATCTGGTGGACAAATAAGATTTAAACCAGCCTGGTGCTGTTCCTATTATACCGACACTTTGAAGCCTTTCTTTAAGAATAATGTAATCGACAGTTTTAAAGGCAGCACTGAGATCTAACAGGACCAGAATGGTCACCAGTCCATTGTCTGAGGCTATGAGAATATCATTAGTAACCTTCACCAGAGCTGTTTCAGTGCTGTGATGAGCTCTAAAGCCTGACTGAAACTTCTCAAACAGCTCATTAGTGTTTAAATGCTCACACATCTGATGTGCAACTATTTTCTCAAGAATTTTAGATAAGAAGGGAAGATTAGATATCGGTCTATAGTTAATTAAGTCGTTTTGATCAAGAGATGGTTTCTTAAGTAGAGGTTTAAGCTAATAACATAAAAAATACAGCTATCTTAAACTCCTGTGGTACATATCCATTTACTAAGGATAGATTCATTATATCTAAAATTGGAGCAGCAATCAAAGGGAGAACCTCTTTTTAAAGTTTAGTTGGGACTGGGTCTAACGTGCAAGTTGAAGGTTTTGATGAAGCTAATTTTAGTAGATCTGAAGGTTCGGCTGCATTAAAGCAGTTCAAGCATATATTAGGTTCAACCATTTTTGATGCTGCCTCATTAACTAAGGAAGAAGCAAGCATATTGGGAAGGTTCCCATTTATCTTGTTTTTTATAGAGTCTATTTTATTTATAAAAAATTTCATGAAGTCGTCACTACTAAGAGCTGGGGGAATGGTTGGCTCGACAGAGCTTTGAACCTGTGTGAGTTTGACAACTATTAAAAAGAAACCTAGAATGGTTTTTATTCTCCTCGATTAAAGATGAAAAATATGCTGTTCTGGCTGTCCGAAGGTTCCTTTTATATTCAATTTAATTCACTTTTATTTGTATAGCGCCAGTTCACAACAAATGTTATCTCAAGGCACTTTAAAACAAAAGTCATCTCAATACAATTATACAAACATTCCAATCAGTTAAGTTTTCTATATAAGGAATCCCAGCAGATTGCGTTGAGTCATCGGCATGAGGTTGAGCCCGGATCATGCAGACTCCAACCACAGCAATTCCTCAAAAATCCCTCATACTGAGCAAGCATGTAGCGACAGTGGAGAAGAAAAACTCCCCTTTAACAGGAAGAAACCTCTGGCAGAACCCTGGCTCAGTACAAGCGGTCATCTGCCACGACCGTCTGGGGGTATGAAAAGACAGAAAAGAGACAGCATGGAGGATGATCAGTTACTTTGAGTATCATCTGGACCAATGCTTCCCATCCAGCAGGGTGCATTTTAGCTGAGCAGGGTACCAGACCGGGTAGAGCTTCTATGGGGAGTAAAACACTGAGAGAAAACTGGGTGAACAATTACATTAACATTAGGAAAAATATATCTGAAGAGTAGTAGAAAAGAAAAGTAGAAGGTGTGTTAGGGTCAGTTAAGTCTGAAACAGGATACATTTTTTTTCCTAATTCTTAAGTCTATTAGCAATGTACGGTGTGAGGGAGATGGAGTTGAGGAGAGCTGCCGGACCGGCCTGCATCCTCCCCTTGCCAGATCGGGCTGAACACTCCATCTCCCTCTACTCCCTGTCTGGAAATCCAGGGGGAAAGAAGGAGGTAAGTGGGTAAGTATTGTAGTGCTCATGCATCTCTCCTTGCTCATAGGACTGCGCCCTCTCCAGAATCTATGTATTAGAGAGATAATATTATTGGTAAGTTATATAACTAGAGTAGATAAAGGCCCGCTCTTCCAAAGACTCTGGCATTATCTTTGTCCATCACTTTCTAGCCTTAAGACCCATAGAAGGAAGAGAAATTATAAAAACAACTAAATTGTAAAAATAAAACTGATTGGAATGACATTGACATTAATATTTTTTTAAGTAATAGCAGAAATTGAGTAGCCACCCATACACACCTGTAAGTTTTTCTTTTCTTGTGCTTCTATTCCAAATAACATCAAAATAGCCAAAGTAATGCCCCTGTATAAAACAGGTGATGGAGATAATTTTACAAATTACAGACTGGTCTCTTTTATCCCACTTCTCCAAAATTCTTGAAAAATATTCAATTAGATTATATTAGTTGAGTTCATCGAGAAACAAACTGCTCTCCCAACAGTGAAAAAGGTTTCAGATAAGAAAGATTAACATCTCTCGCATTATTGGAAAAGGTTGAAGAAATCACAAGTCCAATAGACAATAAAAGATATACAGTCGGAATATTAATAGACTTAAAAAAAGCATTTGATACCATTGACCATAATGTATCTTTTTTCAAATGGCACGTTATGGCAATAGAAGAGTTTGACTGAACTGGATAGTTATGGTGGGGAGAACAAGTACTTGATACACTGCGGATTTTTGAAGTTTTCCCACTTATAAAGCATGTAGAGGTCTGTAATTTGTATCAAAGGTACTCTTCAATTGTGAGGGACATAGTCTAAAGCAAAAATGTAGAAAATCACAGTGCATGATTTTTAAATAATTAGTTTCTATTTTATTGCATGACAAGTATTTGATACATCAGACAAACATAACTCAATATTTGGTACAGAAACCTTTGTTTGAAATTACAGACATCAGATATTTTCTATAGTTCTTCAGCACACTGCAGTAGATATTTAGGCCCACACCTCCATACAGAGCGCTCAGATTTTGGGGCCGTCGCTGAGCAACACAGCCTTTCAGCTCTTGAAAGATTTTCTGTTGGATTCAGGTCTGGAGACTAGCTAGGCCACTCCAGGACCTTGAGATGCTTCTTACAGAGCCACTCCTTAGTTGCCCTGGCTGTGTGTTTCAGGTCGTTGTCATGCTGGAAGACCCAGCCACGATACGACCCATCTTCAATGCTCTTAATGAGGGAAGAAGATTGTTGGCCAAGATCTCAGCATACATGGCCCCATCCACCCTCCCCTAAATACGGTGGAGTTGTCCATTCCCCTTTGCAGAAAAGCATCCCCACAGAATGATGCTTCCACCTCCATGCTTCACAGTTGGGATGGTGTTGTTGGGGTTGTTCTCATCCTTCTTCTTTCTCCAAACACGGTGAGTGGAGTTTAGAAAAAAAGCTCCACTTTTGTCTCATCAGACCACATGACCTTCTCCCATTCCTCCTCTGGATCATCCTGATGGTCATTGGCAAACTTCAGAAGGGCCTTGACATGCACTGGCTTGAGCAGGGGGACCTTGTGTGCACTGCAAAGTTTTAATCCATGACGACTGAGTGTGTTACTGATGGTTTTCTTTGGTACTGTTGTCCCAGCTCTATTCAGGTTATTGACCAGGTCCTGCTGTGTAGTTCTGGGCTCATTCCTCACTGTCCTCATGATAAGTTATACCCAATGAGGGGAGATCTTGCTTGGCGCACCAGACCGAGGGACACTGACCGTCTTCTTGAACTTCTTCCATTTCCTTATTATTGCACCAACAGTTGTTGCCTTCTCACCAAGCTGCTTGCCTATTTTCCTGTAGCCCATCCCAGGCTTGTGCAGGTCTAAAATTTTATCCCCGATATCCTTGCACAGCTCTCTGGTCTTGGCCATCTTGGAGAGGTGGGAGTTTTTTTTGTGTGTCTGGATAGGTGTCTTTTATACAGGTAACGAGTTCAAACAGGTGTAGTTAATACAGGAAATGAGAGGAGGAACTCGAGGGCGGAGGACAGCTTCTTAAAGAATAACTAACAGGTCAGTGGGAGCCTAAATTCTAACTGGTTGATAGGCGATTAAATACTTATGTCATTCAATGAAATGGAAATTACATTAAATGAATCCTTCACTGTGATTTTCTGCATTTTTGTTTTAGATTCTGTCCCTCAGAGTTTAAGATTACCTATTATACAAATTATAGACCTCTACATGCTTTGTAAATGGGAAAACAAAAATCACCTGTGTATCAAATACTTGTTCACCTCAGAGCAGTTACTGTGGTGGAGCATAGTTTGTAGTGTTCTTTAACCTATCTATATCCATGTAGCTATGCACAAGAATGCACAATACAACATGGTAAGGGGATACTACAGCACTAATACACATTTGACTTGCACTACACCATCTTGGCATATTAAGCATCCACTTCAGTTAATCATTGTCTGCTACAATAAGTTTCTGCATGCTAACTTCTAGGGGTGCCGAAAATAAAAATTGATTCACGTCCGAATCTCGATTCCTATTCAACAAGATTCTGGATCGATCCAAAATGTTAGTTTCGATTCTTAAAAATACCCTTTCTAAACATTTACAGCAGCAGAGCACGTGTCAATGTCCCAAAACACTTCTGTAATGTACAGTTACAATATATACTAGCGTGAGTGAAGTTAGACACATTTGGGAGTGGGAAACTCTTGCGGACATGAAGGGAAAAAAACTGCTGCGGACATGATCCTGTAGAAACCAGGCGCTTTCGGCCAATCGCAGCGAGCAATGTTTATTACTCGCTGCGATTGGCCGATTTGTACAGGATACAATTGGCCGAAGCAAGGCCGCCTTTGTCTCGATTTGAATGTGGAGGAGCGGAGCAACATTAGTGCTGAGAGCTCTATATACAGTCACTGGCTGATCGGGACAGCTTTGCTATCATAGCGAAGAGAACGATCAATAGTTTTATCAGGCCAGCTAGTGATCAAACTTCACCTGTAGTCGATATTAAGAGTCGCAGACATGCAACCGGAAGAATCCGAAATACCGAGCTCCAGCAAAGTGAAAAAATTCCAACATGAGTGGATGTCAGAGTTCAAGTGGCTGAGGTATGACTCACGAAACGGCACGATGTCTTGCCTGTATTGTTGTCACTGTGGTCCTCAACACGCTGGGAAAACCAAATTCGCAGAGGAACCAGGGACTTCCCAGTTTAAACACAATACCCTCGTAAAACACTGCGGTACCATACGGCACAAACTGTGTCGTGACAGGTATGTCAATGAGACCGCATCGCCACTTACAAAGGCATTTTTCCGGCAACAGCAGTCTATTGATTCATCAGAGGCTGAAATGATCATTAAATTCAATACATTCTATTACATAGCCAAGGCAGAACTACCCATTAAAAAATTCAAGGGACAAATGGAGCTATCAATCAAGAATGGCATAAAAGTGACATTGCATGTGCGCAGTTTATCGGTGTCATTGCAGACATGCTGAAAGGGAAAACACACGCAAAGATTTGTGATGCGGCATATCTGTCGTTTATGATCGACGGTGTGATGGATGCCTCTACGAAAGAGTGTGAGATTGTATATGCCAGGATTTTAGAAGGAGGAAAACCCAAGAACATTCTGGTTGGACACCTAGAGACCAAGCTAGCCCATGCTCAAGGTATGAAGCCAACATTTTGATTGTTTGTTATTAATATTATTATTATTGGGCACTAATGGCCATTTTATGACAGTGGCTGGAAAGCTAATGTTTACTTTGAGCAAAGTGTTGAATTTTATGTCATTGAATGTTATGACAGGGGGGAAAAAAATGGGGGGGGGGGGGGGGGAATTCCATGCAGATAAAATATACCTGCATTTATTTCAAGGAGTCTATGAAGCCACCAAAGAGGCCTTTAAGGATCTAGGGACAGAGACAGGGTGATTAGAGAAAACAGTTGTCATGGGAGCTGATGGAGCGTCAGTGAACCTTGGCCATAAGGGAGGTTTAAAAGCCCTCCTCCAAGCTGAAGCAGGAGCGTTTGTTGTCCCCTTTCACTGCTTGCCACATAGGTAGGTGGTGTGAGTGTGTTGTACTGTAGGGTCAAGTTAGTAAAAAGAAATCCTATCCAATTTTCCCCCGTTAATTATACATGTCAGATGCCAAATTAGAATATGCTGTAAAGTCGTGATACCTTGACTTTAAATCAAAACAACAATGAGAGCATAGGTGCTAGTGTCTATCAGGAAAAATATATTTAGTGATTTTGTCAAAAAAAATTTGTTACACATGTCTTCTTATCTGGGACATAGACTGGAGCTGACTATGCTGACAGTGCAAAGGAGCATCCCTATGGTTGACCAGATTTATACCCTCCTGAACCTGGTTTGGAAGACGTACCATTTCAGCAACAAGTCTATGAGGGAACTGAGAGCCCTTGGGGAAGAGCTGGATGTGCGTGTTAATGTGCCTAGTGGCGTGAGAGGGACACTCTGGCTTCCACATGTAACCAGGGCTTTGCTGACTTTATTGAAGCCTGGAAAGGACCAGAAACTCCAGAGGTCGGGGCAGTTCACAGCAGTCCACCTGCATATGGAACACCTGGCTGCAACATCAACAAATGCAGAGATTTCTGGAATAGCAAGAAAGGTTTGAATCGAATTTAAGTTTCAATTTACTACCTCTTATGGATAAGCAGAGGCCTGAAATATTAGTCATCTGTAGGTTATGAAGATGATGGAGGATGGCACGTTTGTTGCTTTCTGCAACTTCCTGGTTGACTTGTTCGAGGCCATCAGCAAATTCAGCCTATTGCTGCAGAGAAATTATGTGATTTTACCTCAAGAAGTGATCTTATAAAACTTAACTAATAATTACTTCTTATCTGATTATACAGTATGTATTTTGTGACTATTTTTCCCATTAATATGTTACAGGCAGTCAGTGGGCTTGAAAACCTCATCGTGACAATTGAGGCCATGGCTGTGAGATGCAAGGCAGATGGAAGGCTGGCAGCATTAAAGACAGACCTACGGGCACCGAAAGTTGAAGAAGAGAGTCGTGACAGGGCAAATAAGCCTCTCTACATGTATCAGGTAAGGCACGTTATTTTATGCACATAATTTTTCTCCTTTTATTTTTATTCTAAAGTCCTAACCTTTCAAATCAGGGGATTACTCTGAAAGGAGAAATAAATGGATTGGCAGAAGGAGTGCTTTCAATAACTGATACACCAAAGCTGCAACAAGCAGTGAAAACAACAGTTGATTGTACTGTGCTGCACTTGAAAAACCGCTTCAGTAGCCTACTAGGCAAGTGAAATGACAACCATAGCAAATTTTAAATACAAATTGAATTGTTGTATTCAATACTTATGCATGATCTTCATAATCTCAATATCCCCATCTCTCTGTTTGTCTGTCTGCCTTTTTTGTCTCTCTTTAGATGAGGAATCCACATCAGATACAAGTGGATCATTTAAGATCTTTAGGCATGATCGCTGGCCAGAGCTGGAAGACAGACTCATTGATTATGGCACAGAGGAGCTGGATTTTCTGTTAGAACACTTCACCTCTGTTTTGACAAGGTCAGTAAATAATTCATCTGGATGGCAGAACAGGACAGGGGGAGTCACTGGATTGAGGGGTGTATTTATTTGACTTTGACTGGCCAAATCTATTTTACTGCTCTCAGAAATGGCTGTGATCTTAAACCGGCCAAAGAGGAGTTCCAGTCCGTGAAGATGTTTATCTTCAGAAACTACATGGATAAGTCCTACCAAGCCCTTTGGGAGATAATGCTAATAAAGACCCCATTTTCCACTGATTACAAGGTACAATGAAGTCCATGTTAATGAAATATAATTAGTTAAATACATCTCTTTCAAATCAAACTGAATTAATTTCTATTTTTAATTTTTGTTGTATCCTCCATCTTGTGCACATACTGATAATGCTGCCCATCTCCTCTGCAGTGTGTGAAAGAGGTTTTTCAACACAAAAAGGATCAAATCTGACATTAGAGGGTCACTACATGTTGACACAGTACAAGATTTGATGAGAATCCGTATGGAAGGCCCTAGTCGGTCTGATTTCAATGCTAAAGAGGCTGTGCAGCTATGGTATAGCCAAGCCAAGATAGCGAGAAGGCCAAACTATAAGGGTTGGCCTTCTGAGGTTAAGTATGAACCTGACGGGGATATATATTAGAAATATTTCATTAGACTTCTTCTTGTCCTGTCCCTAATATTCTGGTACAGCATGTTTTTTTGTTTTTTTACAACTATGCATATTTTTTGTTATTTATTTGTATCTTATTTGAAGGAGATATCTACATGACTTGTTCTGACAACGTATTGTCCTGCCTACATTCTAATACAGCGCATGTTTTTGATCCATATGCACATTTTTTGTTATTTCTTTTATCTTATTTTTTCCATGTGAAAATATTGACAATGCAAAGTCAAAAATAAAACGCCAGTTGTTGGTAACTGGGTTGTCTTTTATGTACATTTCACATTCGGTCAATTTATGGTATCTAGGGGTGCCACTAACTGACAGTAGATTTTTTTCCGGTTACGATGGGCCACGCGGATGCCTCTGGGTGTGCCCCTAAGTTTTGGAAAGTGCCCCTAGAAATTTCAGGTTAGGGGCTACAGTGCCCGTTGGAAATTCTTTTAGTCTGGAGCCCTGACAGTCTGTCATCCTCCTAGAAAATCTTGCCAAATTCCATCTCTCTAACCACACATTATGGTGGATTAAATCATACGTTGGTGATAGACAGCAGAGCTTGAGGAAAAAAAAAAACATTATCTCCATCTTTGGGAGTAACCCAAGATTCCATCCTGGGGCCATTACTCTTTAGTATACACATCATTTACCTCTCTTTTGTGTGCAATGGAAACGTCATCATGTAAACTGATGACACAGTAATATTTTTTTATGATATAAATGTAAATGAAGTTGCAATCACGTTAAATGCAGAGAGTGTATTACTGGCTGTGTAAAAAGTGGTCGATATTAAACAGACAAAACAGTGACAATTGTTTTAACAAATTCTACTAAACACTATATAAATGTTTGTATTGATGTAAGACGATTTTTAAAAAAGTTGACATATTTAGGAGCAACACTGGATATGACTTTAAAATTAAGAAATCATGTAAAGAAACTCAAAAATACTCTTATATTTAATCTGGTAAATTTTAGGTACAAACATGGATCGTTAACAGCAAAGGCATCCCACCTATATAAATTCCACAATACTGTCACATTTTCAGTACTGTATGCCAAGCTGGTCTCAATGTTGTAAAACAGTTAAGGAGCCTCTCCGGTTATAAAACAACTCTGCTCTTAAGATTCATGATTTTTTTTTCTTCAGGCCTATTCATAGACCTATTCTAAAAAAAGTTAGAATTTTATATTTCATACTGTATGTTTAGTTTTTAATATTATTCATGTCGGTACAGCACCCCCTCTGAGGAAATTGACTACTTTGTGTGAAAAAAATGACTATGCTAGGCTATGAAGACGTTTAGGCCCTAAAAAGCCAGAATTTTTCTCGTGTACCAAAATATGTTGTTAGAAACACATAAAATATCGCCATTGATTTAGAAATCTATAATATTTAGTAAACATTTTGACCTACATGGGACCCCAATGTTTCCCGGACGCAATGCATTCTAGTTGCTCTTGGTAGAATAGCTATTGACGCTAGCATTTGTTTACGTGCTCACAGTATTAATTCAGCGAAATTACGCTGCTCCAGTCCGAAGGCAACAAGGGAAATTATGTGAGTTTACACTGCTTTTCTACTGACAAGAGGAGGAGAAAGTAGTGGGAAGATGCCTGTGGACGGACACAAAATCCCAAAAATCCACTACTGTGTTCCTGGCATTTTTCTCCTAGCTCATTTGGGGCTTTTAGTCGATCACAACTGCTGAAAGACAGCAGCTAGGTATAAGCAAAGACTGAAGCTAAATGCTTTTCCAACCATTTTCCCACACAAGGTGCCAAAACACCATTGGAGAGAAAGTGAAATGCGCTGTAAAAAGTGCCATAGACAAGAGATGCTGGATGTTCTCCTGAGCAGAAAACCCGCTCCTGGCTGCAGTTGCCGCTTCTGTCACATTAGGCGAACCATCGGACAAGATTTCGTCATAGATGAAGCAAATAATGCACCTCTCCAGTCAGTAAAGCAATCAGAAGGTTTAACAATAAAGTGTTCTCCAATATGAACGATGTTGCCATTCAGACAGATTCAGATACATCAGATGCAGCGGCACAGTGACCAGCTGATGTGCAGCAAGTTGTGACTGTGGAACACGCTGACACAGAGAAACGTGCGTTGAATCAACAAAAGGAGGAGAAAACTCGGTCCCTGGATCTGTTCTCTTCAAACTATGAATTTAGCAAGTAAAGTCAAAAATTCTGCTCCTGAACACAATGTAACTTAATCAGAGCCTTCTCAAAGCACACAACTCTGGCTGCTAATAATCTCCAAATCTATTCACAATTGAATAAGTTTGATCATACAATAGCTTACCCTGGACTTCTGCTGACAAAAATGGGAGCTCCTGACAACAAACCCTCTCCCTCTCAGTTACCATGGAGATGCATTTGCCGCACATGCAGCACGGGTTTTGTCCTGCTCTCGCCTCATCCTGTCCTTCTTGCTCTTGCTTGTTTTGTGAAACATTGTCAGTGCTGTCCTCCTCAATAATGTGTCGATCTGGTTCAAATTGAAAAGGCTGAAGAGATTACATGTTTATGTCCAGAACAGTCACAACAGGGTCCCGAAGTCGGCCGGTGCAACCAAGGTGTAACCATATGACGTCACTACTCAGAGTGCATTGTGCCGCTAACAACAATGGTGACCTACCAATGGTGAAGTACTTTTTACAAATGTTATAAAAACGAAGACATCAAGAAGGTTTTTTAGATCAATTTATTATAACTGATACTAACATTTATCTTTTGAGAACTACGAGTCTTTGCAAGCGGGGTTCCTTTTAATGTGTACATTTTTATTATTATTTGCATGTCAAACTACAAAATTATTACTTCAAAATCAGATTTACATGCATATTTTACAGTCTTATGATAAGTGATGGAAAGTCTAATACCGTGATATAGAGGACCTTTTTTACTCTTGTAATGTACAATGTTTTAATGTAGACTGAAATATAAGTTGGTGAATACTGTTAATACCATTTGTTATGATACTAACATTTATTTGTTCTATATCCAAGTTTTGTCCAAGCCGAATATTATAATACCAACCTGTCCAGGGACTGCAGGTGGGAACGAGCGTTTTTTGCTATAACCTGATATCAATGCATTTTTCTAATGGTGGAGGGGATGGGATTCATGGATTTATTAGAATGTCCAGGTTTTTGTCAATTTTAAGGGGACCGATACGCATACTCAAATTGGATGGTGTGATGCATACAAAACAACACCCTTATCTGTCGTCCTCCCCTAGCTGCTGCCTAGGAGATGGTTCTGATCCATTAATAGTATTTAGAAACAGTGGGTTTTGATGCAACGGTTTACAAGATTTCAAAATGCAAGTGCAGCTTTACAGACGAACAAAGCTGGGATATGCATTTCTGGTCTTGATAACAGTGACAAAGATCCAACAGGAGACAAAAGATACCATAATTTTGTGCAGAGTGAGAGTTCATACAAAAATTGACAGACGACAATGAAGATTGAAAGTAGACTGGTGTACGCAGTTTGTCCATGGTCTTAATTTAAACTGCTGCCTTTTACTTTTATTACTTGGCTACATTGAAAATAAAAATATACTAATCTTTTCAGATGATCTATCTGAGGTTTATTATTGAACTGTTCATTCTAACAACATGGAGAATGCATACATGCATTAAAAACAAAAGTCTTGGTACAGTCCTGAAGGTCATCATCGCCACCTTGAAAAGAAAGGTGGCTAGCCATAGAAGATTAGCTCCCTGGTTTAATTTAGAGCTACGTAACCTGAAGCAGAATGTTAGAAAACTAGAGAGAAAATGGCGCTCCACGCATTTACAGGATTCTTATTTAGAGTGGAAAAACAGTCTATTGCTTTATAAAAAGAGCCTTCGAACAGCCAGAACAGCATATTTTTCATCTTTATACGAGGAGAATAAAAACAATCCTAGGTTTCTTTTTAATACAGTTGCCAAACTCACACAAGATCAAAGCTCTATCGAGCCAACCATTCCCCAAGCTCTTAGTAGTGACGACTTCATGAATATTTGTATAAATAAAATAGACTCTATAATAAAATAAGATAAATGGGAACCTTCCCAATATGCTTGCTTCCTCCCTAGTTAATGAGGCAACATCAAAAATGGTTGAACCTAATATATGCTTGAACTGCTTTAATGCAGCTGAACTTTCAGATCTACTAAAATTAGCTTCATCAAAACCTTCAACTTGCATGTTAGACCCAGTCCCAACTAAACTTTTAAAAGAGGTTTTCCCTTTGATTGCTGCTCCAATTTTAGATATAATTAATCTATCCTTAGTAAATGGATATGTACCACAGGAGTTTAAGATAGCTGTAATTAAACCTCTACTTAAGAAACCATCTCTTGATCAAAACGACTTAATTAACTATACACCGATATCTAATCTTCTAAAATAGTTGCATATCAGATGTATGAGCATTTAAACAATGATGAGCTGTTTGATAAGTTTCAGTCAGGCTTTGGAGCTCATCATAGCACTGAAACAGCTCTGGTGAAGGTTACTAATGATATTCTTAGAGCCTCAGACAATGGACTGGTGACCATTCTGGTCCTGTTAAATCTCAGTGCTGGCTTTGACACTGTTGATCACAATATTCTCATAGAAAGGCTTCAAAGGGTTGGTATAATAGGAACAGCACTAGGCTGGTTTAAATCTTATTTGTCCACCAGATTTCAGTTTGTTCAGGTAAACAATAGATCTTCCTCGGCCTCAATGGAGTACCACAGGTTCGCTCTCAGACTGCAGGTTTACTGGTAGTTCCTAGAATTTCTAAAAGTAGAATGGGTGGCAGATCTTTCAGTTATCAGGCTCCCCTCTTATGGAACCAGCTCCCAGGGTTGGTTCGTGAAGAAGACAACTTGTCTATCTTTAAAACTAGGCTTAAAACCTTCCTCTTTAAAAAAGCTTACAGTTAGAGACAGGTTAGACAGGTAGCTAGGAAAAGACAGGTTAATGTTAGTAGTCAGGTAGAGTGTCAAAAGCTAGGTAGAGATAGATTAATGTAAGCCAGGTAGAGAGTGTTGGTAGCCAGGTCTCCTAGTAGCTAGGAGACAGGTTAATGTTAGTAGCTATGCTGCTTTAGGCTAGACTGTTGGAGGACATTATTAGAGTCAGTTCCTACTGTCTCTCCTACTTCTTTCAAACTGCATGATGTGTTGTCAATTCAAGCGCTTACCCATTTTCTCTTAGTCTCTTCCTACAGTAGGTGCTCCTGACCCACCCTGCTTGACGACCCTGACTAAGATGGCATTCCAGTGGAGGAACGTTCTCCACGTCCTGCTACCAACTTCTGCTTCTGCATCAGTTCTGTTGCTCTTTCTGTGTCTCTGTTCTGTATCTCTATTCTGTATTCTCCAAACCACAGACGGTCTCGGCAGATGACCGCTTGTGCTGAGCCTGGTTCTGCTGGAGGTTTCTTCCTGTTAAAAGGGAGTTTTTCCTCTCCACTGTTGCTTCATGCTTGCTCAGTGTGAGGGATTGCTATGAAGTCACGAAGCAATCTTCTTTGGTTCTCTAATTCCTAAATTAAACATTGTATTATAATAACTCTTCTTGTAAAGTGCCTTGAGATGACATCTGTTGTGAAATGGCACTATATAAATAAACTGAATTGAAATTGAATTGAATCGACTGGGCCAAGTTTACTCTATATTTGGTAGGTATGTGTCTAACTCTCCCTGTCGATCCTCTCTGCATGGCGCCTGATGCATAAAATGGCATTGAGCAGGCTCGTCGGTAGGTCACGTCATTGTTTCCACGTCTGAAACTTGCTTCGGGTCTATTCGGGAAACACGGCTATTGATGATGTAGTTCACATTTTTCCCAGCATTCTCGTGTGCGATTGACCTCCGTCTGACCCGGAAAAGGAAGTGAACTTTTTCTTCGAAAATGTATGTCATCAAACTCACCATCCCATTTACCTAAGGTAAGTTTTGATAGTTATGAGACCGATTTTAATCAAAATGGGGCCGCATTCAGCCAAAGATAAATCGTACCTGGACTACTTAAAAAGTGTCCTAAAGCACATATACTGCATTCAAATGATGGAATAGGATTTTTATTAATAACCTATGATGTCATTTGTACAAATGATGCTTTTTGTTGCGCCGATGATTAAGCATTTTGATGGTCCTCTTTGTGAGGTAAAAATAGTTGCCCATCCCAAGATGGCGGTTGTGACTCCGTATTCAAGGATGCTGATTGGCTGTTGCTAAAAAAAATTGCCATGTGTTTTTTTGTTTTGCATACTTTGTAACTCAAAATTATAATTTTAACTTATAAAATAATAACTTTAGTTACTAATTATGATTATTCTAATTGAATGCATGAATTGAATTTGGGATTTTTTTATAACTGTGAATGTTTTGATGATTAATAATAATTTGATTCTGATATTTAAATGAGTTCGGCCAATATCCCCATAAATAATATTCCCGTTCTTATTTCAATTATCTATCAAACTCTGGAGGCCATGAGTTGATCAAACATGACTAGGTAAAGTTTTCTGTGTGATTGATTATACCAGTATTGGATAAACTCCTGATATTTTCTGTCTCCTCTGCCCATATGTCATCAAAGGTTTTTTGCTATATTATTCAGTATATCTGCCTACTCTTAATGTGCTTTTCCTAAGCTTTCCAACGATACCATGATTGTTAGAATCGGACAAGAATTGACAAAGTTATGCAATAAAATTTGTCAAAATCCATGAATCAGGTCACAAATCTATTTCAGAGTCCTATTGTTTTTCATTTAAGACAAAGAGCATAGACTGTAAAAAAGAAACAAAGAGCCAAAATAAGCCCCGACTAGTGATTTTAAGAATATAATAACTTTCTTGATATTTGTCACAGCACAATGATCTAGGTACCATAGGAAAGTTATTTTCAAGCTCTTTCCAATGGTATGCAACTTGTTGGGATTGGGGAAGTGTGACATCTATTTCACATACCTGATTTGGAAAACAAAATATGTCCACCATAGCTAACACATACCATCGTTTAACATTCTGTTAAGAAGCCGAATCCGATCAGCTTTAAATGCTGCTTCCAAAAAATTACTGACATGAAAAGCATACAAACCTAATCGGTGCAGCAGAACTCTGTGGTTGAAGTCAGCCTGCAGCGCTTTGTCCCGCTGCTTCATTTCTTTTGATAGAAATTGTAAATAAGTATATAAAAAATAAACCACGTTATAAACTACGAATCATTGCATAATACAAACTGATTCTGTACCTAATTTATTATGATATTAAGTTACTCACGTAATTTCATCAACTCTCAAACTGCCCAGCAATATCTCAGCTCACCCTGGACGCCGGAGTACAAAAAGGCCCTGTCCCAATACCCACACTACACCCTATACGGTCTTCCACGAAGTGCACTTGGTTGAAGTGCAGACAAGGGTTCAAGTGTGTAGTGAACAAGTGTGTGAATAACTGCACGATTGGGACAGTGAGGATTACGTCGACACCCTGTACCGTATCTCCATGACAACCAAAATGCGGTGCCGCTCGTGTTATTTTCCTGCTTAATATGATAAAACTGAAACAAAATCATCTATTTGATAAATACAAAATATTAAAAAAAATATCTAGCAAATTCTATAGCATAAAGTCCAAAGTTATAGAACATATTGTATTTTAATCAAAGGCACCAATTTTATATATGTGTTATTTATTTCCTGAAAATATTGGCTATAAAGAAAGCGTTTTGATTATAGAATGTGTTGATTGTATTATGTATATTTGTCATATCTGCTGTGTTAAATGAAGTGACACTGGAATACCAGGAGATTATCTTTTCACCAGAAATAAGTACTCAAACGCAATTTTATTTAAAATGCAGAGAAATGGATTCTTTCATTATTTAGAATTTTACGTTGTTTTTTGACTTGCTAAAAACGCACAGGGAATATTATTTTTGGCCTATCATGTCTGAAAATACATACAACATTATTAGTAAATAATATTTTTCAACAGATATGTCCAACAGCTCATTAATTGGTCGTATACACAATAATAAATTATTCAATAGGCATCAATAGGCAGGGGTGTTGTGGACATTTCCCTATCAGTATTTAGTGATGATAGTTTTGAAACGCATGAAGCTCCGCTATAGGTACATATTAAAATAATACATTAAATTCAGGATGAATCTTTTCACCCACAACCCGACCACGTTAATGACACTCCAGGTCGAGCCTTAGAAATTTTATTTGCGCATTTTTTTTCAAGCGTGCAGCAGATCCACAGCGTTTCAGGATCATTTTCCATCCATCCATCCATCCATCCATCTTCTATACCGCTTAGCTTCAAGGGGTCACGGGGGAGGGCTGGTTCCTATCTGCATCCGTCAACGGGCAAAAGAAGGGGTACTGCCTGGACGGATTGACAGTCCATCATTGTTTGTGTGACGATTTTGGTTTTAATGATTCTTCCATGCCAGCAGCCTGATGATGGTTTTAAGAGTTATTTGAAAAACAGTGCAAAACATGCAGCTTACGGCTTTTAACTTTTACTATTTGAAAGAAGATATGATTTCCTAAATCTGTTAACACACTGCAGTGGATGTTGTAATGAAACATCAATCAGATGAAAACATAGCTAATATATTAATTCATATTTCATCCATAACAATCTTCAAACCAGACTCCGGTTTATTGATATTGTCCTAGGCAATTTTAAGAACTAACTGACCCCTTAAACTTGAAAATAAATTTGTAGGTGAAGCAGCTGTGCCGTTTTGTCACAGAATTTCACACGCAGCAATGGATTGTGGGTAATAACCTTCACTGAAGTCCGCACCGATGCGGGCTTCAGCGAAGTGCGGAGCGAGGGCGCAAAAGAGGCGGGGCCAGGGGCCGGATTCTCCGCTCTGGAGAATCGGGACACCCTACGCACTTGAGCCCCTCAACGGGAACGCGCAATTGAACTGCACAAGGGTGCAAGTACTGGTATTGGGACAGGGCCAAAATATCCCACAGCTAGCAGGAAATGGCCGCTCTGCGCCCTGCAGCTCTTCTGCACCACGATCCGTTTCTGAAACATCATCTGGTTTAAATGCTGACTGCTGAACATTTCAGAGGGAATGTACAAACAAAGGTCAGCAAGATGTAAGAATATTTACCGATTTCCAGCCACAGATATCAGCTGGACATGAAGGCCAAGCATGGAGAAACAGGAATTCTGGAAATGTAGTTTAACCAAGTCTGCCCCCTAGTGAACAGAATGTGCAACTGCAGTAACCAACAGAATCATCAGTGTATGGAAAGTGTATGTGTAAATAAATTAAATTAAAATTGATTAGCAGAAATTATTTTTAATTTTCAAAATCTAGCTGCTATTTTTGACTCACAAATACAATTAAAGAAAAATAATCCAAACTGCTTTTTCATTTTCAAATTAGCATTACTCATTCCGTAATTTAATTAAAAATGAAAAAGAAAAAGGTATTGAGGATTTAATTTTCAAATAGAACCCCGACAAAAAATTTAAATGCATTTTAAGAAATGCTTTTTAATTTTCTGAATACAAAGTTCATTCTTGACTCATACATAAAATAAAGAATAAATCATCAAACTGCTTTTTCATTTTTAAAAATCAGCGTTGCTCATTTTGTAACGTAATTAAAATGAAAAAGAAAATGTATTGTAAGATTTAATTTTCAAATAGAACCCCAGAAAAATTGTTACAAAATAAAATTGGAAATGTCAAATTCGAAAATAGAAATGCATTTGAAGAAATTATTTTTCATTTTCTGAATACAATTGCCATTCTTGACTGATAATTAAAATTAAGAAAAAATCATCCAAACTGCTTTTTCATTTTGAAATTCAGCGTTCTGTAAATTGATTAAAACGACAAACAAAATTCAATTGCGTTTTCGTTTTCATGCTCACCGCCACAAACAGTGTGACATAATTCAAAGCGGATTCGAAATCCCATAAGGCGCAGGAGAATGACGTCAGCACTGGTGCTTCTTCTTCTGCTGCTGAGTTGGTTGACCGCACCGGCAAACAACTTGGCGTTTCCAGATGCCATTATGCAATTGTTCTTGGAATTAGCCAGGTTGAGTTAGAAACAATTTCAGCGTTTGACGCCCGTGACACAGTTGAGCAGTTTATTAAGATCCCAGCGCAATACTCTGCATACACAGGCACCAATGTGAACGAAGCTGCCTTAATCAACATGCTCTCGGTCCTTCAGCGACGCGACTTGGCAAATAAAAAAAAAGGAAGTACACACAAGCTTTTATGATTCATAATAGTTTATTTGTGATGTTATACTAGTATGAATGAAAGATAATACTAGTGTATGTGTGAGATAATCCTAGTGTACGTGTAAGAAAATACTAGTGTATGTGTGAAATATTACTAGTGTACATGTGAGATAATGCTACTGTATGTATGAGATAATACAAGTGTATGTGTGAGATAATACTAGTGTATGTGTGAGATAATACTTGTGTATGTGTGAGATAATACTAGTGTATGTGTGAGATAATACTTGTGTATGTGTGAGATAATACTAGTGTATGTGTGAGATAGCACTATTGTATGTGGGAGCTAACACCAGTGTGTGTGTGTCAGACGTGATTTTGTAATGTATTAATTACAAATTAGAATTTAAGAAAATGTTAAAAGTTGTACTTTTTTGGAGGTTAAAACGATTTCTTTGAGGTCACTTCTTGCACCACAGGCGTTTGGGAGAGAAATAACTGCTGCAACTATGAACTTAATTTATTCTACAAACTTGCATTTGAGGATTTGTCCGTGATGTAGTTCTCCTGGCAGACAGTGAAAAGCTGCAATATGCCTGGAGGCATCCAGCCTGCCAGAAATACACAAGAAGAAGAAGAAGAAGATTTTGATTTTTGATTTTTAAAACACCATTTATTCACACATTATAACGATTCAAAATAGAAAAAAGTAATACAATTACTGTAAAATGGTACCAAATTCTAGTTTTCCATCAATAATTTTACACAGAATTCCTTTCTCCGCCCACTTCTGTTCAAATTCTTCCAAGTTCTGACACACAGAGTAGTAAGTATATTCAAGCCGAAGCCTGGCTTTGACATTGATTTTCCATAATGTTACGACATCATAAGCCTGTTCTTTTTGCAATTTATCCCTCCTAGATAAATAAATAGCCAGCTTGGCCTCGCCGACTAAAAAAATTAAAACCTTGTTTCTAACTCTATGCTTCTTACTTTTTCTCACACCTCCAATAAATACTTCCATGGAAAAAACCATGTTAAAAACGTTAAAAATCCAGCTAAGAACATTAAAAAGAGGATTAAGCCTTTTACATTCAGTAAAAACATGAAAGATATTTTCAGATAAATTGCAAAAAGGGCAAGAATTCGAAACATTTGTATTAAACTTTGATAAAAAGGAGTTGGTTGCAATCGCTCCATGGAGTATCTTCCATTGTAGATCTCCAGTCCTTTTTTTCAAGGGAGGACTATATATTGTAGACCATTGCGGCTCACATTCTTTTAGTTTGGTGGTCCAAACCGTTGGGAGCCTGCCCTTCAATTTATCCAAGTTTAGTACCTTTACACAGTTTTTATACATAGTCTGTTTCTCAGAAGTTTGAAGAGATTGTTTTTTTTCCTCCCCGGTCCACAACAGAGGACCATCAGTGTCTTTAAAAGGAGGAGTTAAAAACAGGTCTGGAGGTTCATCCAATGGGTCTGGCACAAGTTCATTTCTGTTATATCTCCTTAAAAGCACCCATTCTTTTTCAGAAAGCCTCTTTCTCCAAAGTTCCAGTGCTTTCTGGGATAGTCTAACAGACGAGATTCCCAAAGCAGAGGTTAAAGCGATGGCGTCTGAGAGCAAAGTTCCAGCCACCTGCATCAGTTTTCCAAGATTAACAATCTTTGATTGACACAAGATTCTTGATAGTCCAGGCAGTGATTGACAGCTTATGTCAAATCTTGCATCAAACATTAAAGGCTCCTTCAGCAACCAAAATAAAGAGCTGTGCTCACATCTGGTCCATTTGAAAAGAGCACAAGCCTTAAAAACACTTTGATAAAACCCAGGCAAGGTGCTTAAAAACGGAGATTTAAAACCCGTTAAAAACCATTCACAGTCTAGATCCAGATCACCCAGACGCCTCAAAACACAACTTGCTACATTCCTCCACACTAAATCTATAGGACCAAATAAAAACCTTTTCACAAATTGCAACCTGAAAGCGGCCGCTCTGCTGGCCAGATGGACTAGGCCCTGACCCCCCTCCTCACGGGGCAAAAAAAGGACGGCTTGGGGTACCCAGCGAAATCTATCCCAGAAAAAAATCAACTATTTTTGACTGTATTTCAGCCACCAACCCTTTCGGTGGTTCCAGGCACACCACCCTCTGCGGCAGGAGAGTGGCAGGACACCATCTATGAGACTCTCATTGAACACGTCGAGCAGGTCTTCAGAGAAAATGTCCCAATAGGCTTTATAAAATTCCACAGTTAAGCCATCGATGCCAGGGGCTTTCTGTCCCTGCATTGTTTGCAGGGCAGCACCAAGATCATTAGCTGACAGGGGTTCAGCCAGCTTTAAATTTGTCCCATTTTAGACTTTTAACATTACAGTTAAAAAGTCTTCTCTCAAGTCTCTGTTGTCCACCCAACCACTGTTAAAAAGCGATGCATAAAAACTGACGGCTCTCTCTCTTATCTTGGCCGGCTCCGTGAGTTCATGTCCTTCATCTGACAAGAGGCATCGAATAAACTTTTCTGCCCTCGTTTCTTCTCCAATCCGAAGAAATAGCTGGAGGAGTCATCCATTTGGGAGATGTTTTTGACCCGAGAGCGAACCAGAGCGCCCTGCACTTTTGTGTCAAGCAGGTTAGCCAAAGTGGCTTTTTTAGTCTTAAGGGTTTCAAAATGCCCTTGTTTTCCTGTGGATTCACATAACCGTTCATACTCCACTACATCTATCTCCAGATCTCTAATAGATCTGGTGATGTCACGTGTGACACCCAGACTGTACTGTTGACAGAGCTGTCTAATCTGTACTTTTCCATGATCCCACCACTGCCTCAGGGACATAAAATCATCTTTCCTCTGTCTAAAATCAGCCCAATAAAAACCCCAAATCTCCCTAAAACACTTATCAGCAGTCATATTAAGATCAAAATGCCAGTAAGCACTCTTAGGAGATACATGCAATTGTGAAATTGAACACTCCACTAAGGCATGATCGGTAAAACCAACAGGTAACATCTTACACACATTAAAAATATTAAAATGATGGGAAAAACAATAAAAACGATCTAAACGAGCCAAAGAGATCCTACCTTCTTTGTGGTGGGACCATGTGTACTGTCTGCAGTCTGTATGCATCCTTCTCCAAACATCCACCAGACCATGACTGCAGATTAGCCGCTTCAGAGCATGAACCGATGGTAAATGAGGCTCTGTGTGGTTCCGATCTAGACTTTCATCAACAGTACAGTTAAAATCTCCCCCAAAAATTAAATGATCTGTAACATTTAGATCTTTCAGTTTTTCATTTATGACATCAAAGAACTGCACCCTCTCTGCTCCTATATTAGGAGCATAAATATTTAAAAAAACAGTTGTAAAGCAATCAAAGATAGCCGTTACGGCCAGAGCTCTACCCTCAACCAGTGATTCCACTTTTACAGAGTTGGGGGAGAAGGTTTCAGAGAATAAAATGCATAACCCCGCTCTTGCTGAGCCATGGTTTAAGAACACTCTTCCTCCCCACTCTTTATTCCATTCAATTTGGTTATTAATATCGCTGTGAGTTTCCTGTAGAAACGTTATATCTATGTGTTTGAGTTTAATAGACTCAAAAAGCACTGCTCTCTTTCTCTGGTCTCTTGCTCCATTCACGTTTAAGGAGCCTACTTTAAAAGCGCTCATTGAGACTAAAATGTTTAAAGAAACATATACAACACTAAAAAAGAATCTCAGAGTTAGTTTCAAAGCCATCTTTTTTTATTGCTTTAAGGCCATTTTTTTTTACTTTTGTCAACAGTTTTTTACACCTATACACTTCCTGATTTGTCAGCCCAGTTTTTGCCTTATTTGCTATATGGCATTTTGCAGATATGCAAAAGGCTTTAACATCAGGAAAGAAAGTTTCAATGTTCAGGCCTTTCATGTTCTTTGTTTCGATCAGAAAACTTTTAATAGCAGCAGCAGGATAAAATTTTTCTTTTGTCTCAGAAAACTGGCTCAGCGACATGTCGCTTATATCTGAAAAAGTGCTTTCACAGTCGCTTTCCTCTGACTGATCTAACTGGGAATTAGACAGCCCAACTTGCCTGCTTGTTTTAGCTCCGGCACTTGTTTCAGTATCACATTCTACAGGCACATTGCGCTTTTTAGAACTCCGTTTTCCAGTTGGAGCAGGGAGTGCTAGCTCCATCACCTCCACAGGCTTCACCAGGTTTACACCATCATTTATCTGACCACTCTCTTCATAGGTGTCCTGCTCATCTCCTTTTCCTTCCTTACTATTCTCAGACCCTTTCACTGTGTTTCCACTATTTTCATTCTGCTCTTCCACTACCTCCCTACTCTCCTCCGTAGCTTTTCCACTGTCTTCTTCCTCCTGCACCACTATGTACTTTAAATCAACATTTTTGAAGGGTGTTTTCACTTTTTCTTTTTCACTGCAGGCTTCAGCTACCTTACACACTAAGGTGTTTTCACTTTCAGCTGCTACCTCCAGGTTACGGTTCACTCCACTCCCTGTGCAACTTGACTCAGTAAAACTGGGTTCCTCTATGTTAGTTTCAGCCACACATGAACTAGCCTCATCATTCACAGCAGTGGCAGGAGATTTTGCCCCATCATTAACTGGTCCTGGGACTGTTTTATTAGGACAAATTTTTAAAATATGTCCTTCCCCCCCACAGCCAAAACACTTTAAAGCTGATGAAGTGACAAACAGAATATAATTGTAATCCTCCACCTTCACATGGAGCTGCAAATTGAGCTCCTCTGATTTATTAGGCAGGATCATGAAAACCTGCCGCCTGTGTGACACAACATGGCTCAAGAGAGGAGACTTACACTCAGACCGCACCTTCTTAATCGGGGATACTATCTTCCCATGCCTAGACAGCTCTCTCTTTAAGAATTCATCACTGATGAATGGAGGAACATTTGACAGTACGACCCGTGTAGCCGGTTGGGCCAACGGGGCGACCGGTACAAAAGCTCCCCCCACGGTTATGCCCTGCTCTACTAACTTGTTTGCTAGTTCCACTTTTGAGACAAACAGAACCACAGCCCCGTTCATGTGTGCTGCGGATTTTATAAAACTGTGTCCCACTACTTCCCCTACTGCCAAAGCGACCTCCTCCACGCTGCACGGGAAGCCGGTACTAACACGAACACCGTGCTTCCTGGTGAGCGTGGCGAAGCCACCCGCACCAGCCATGACGTCGGCGAAGATCGCCGCTCAGGCTGGCCTACTACCTCCTAACAACAAAAACACTTAAAACTTAAACATAAACACGAAATCAAAAGACAAACAATAACTAGAAAAGTTTAGAAAAAACACACTCACTCGAGACGCTTTCTCCCAACTTCCACTCCACTTCCGCTCAGAAGAAGAAGAAGAAGAAGAAGAAGAATTTTGAATTTTAACACACCATTTATTTACAGTATTACTATACAGTCAAGAAGAAACCATCATACTAAAACGCTACCCAATTCTAGCTTTCCATTTAAAACTCTGCAAAGAACTCCCTTTTCAGACCACTGTTGTTCAAACTATCCAAGTCTTGACATATAGAAAAATATGCAAATTCCAATTTAAGTCTGGCTCTGACATTCAATTTCCAGTGTTACCACATCATAGGCTTGTTCTTTTTGTAATTTATCTCACCGAGATAAATATATAGCCAACTTGGCTTCACCTATTAAAACGTTTAAAACCTTGTTCCTGATCTTATATTTTTTGTTCCTCCTTACCACAGTGATAAAAACAGTTGTAGAAAAAAACATGTTAAAAACGCTAAAAATCAACTTAAGAATGTTAAAAAGAGGATCAAGCCTCTTGCACTCGTTAAAAACATGGAAAACACTCTAAAATAAATTACAAAAAGGGCAAGCATTAGACACATTTGCATTAAACTTGGACAAGAAAGAAATGGTAGCGATTGCACCATGTAGAATCCTCCACTGTAAGTCCCTCTTCCTCTTCTTTAGTGGGGGACAGTACAATGTTGACCACTGTGGATTGCACTCTCCAAGTCTACTTGCCCACACTGTAGAGGTTCTACCTCTTAGGTTCTCCATGTTGATGACTTTCACACAGTTTTTATCCAATGTTTGTTTGTCTGTACCTTAAAGAGACAACTTTTCTTCGCGGTTAGTCCACAACAAGGGTCCATCAGTGTCCACAAAAGGAAGAGTAAGAAACAAGACCGGAGGGTCATCAGTCGGGTCTGGTGCGAGATCACCTTCATCCATCCTCCTCACAAGAGCTCACTCCTTCTCTGATATTTTCTTTCTCCAAAGTCCCAGCGCCATCTGGATTAAACGGACAGAGCTGACTTTAAGGGCTAAGGCCAGACTGGCAGCGTCTGAAAGCGTGGTGCCAGCCACCTGCACAATTCTTTTTAAATTTACTAGTCCAGAACGACACAATTCTCTTAATAATCCAGGCAGGGGCTGATTGGATACATCGAATCTTGCAGCCTCAATCAGAGGTTCTTCCAACAACCAATATAAAGATTTGTGCTCACCTCCAGTCCACTTAAACAGAGCACATACTTTAAAAACACCTTGATAAAAAACAGGTAAGGTTTGTAAAAACTGTGATTTAAAACCCGTTAAAAAACATGCAAAATCTAGATCCAAACCACCCAGACGCCTCCAAACATAACAGGTCACACTTCTCCATATCAAGTGTCGTGATTCATATTTTTTAGGGCTACTTTATATAACAGTCTCGTATTGAATATGTTTATATAATCTTTAGTTAGTATTCAGAAAGTAAAAGTCTGTTTTAATTAGCTTGCATGATAGTAAAGAAATGTTTTTGTCAAGTATTTGGATTTATGGGGTATGCTTTTAAGGTCGTGAAAAACTCAGGCTAAGTTTATGCATGTTTGTAGAAAGAGGATGCGGAGATAAGAAACAGAGTAGAGAGTAGACAGTCATAAACAGACCGGACGTTTACAGCGATAACTCAGGAAACCTTGAGAATAAACGTTTGGTGTAATAAAATCTAGGGGGAGGAGAATAGACATGTGACTACGTTCTTTGTTCTTCTTTAATAAAAATGGTACACCCCTGTATACGACGGTTCAGTTCAGTTCAACTCAGTTCTGACTGTTCCCCATCTGCAGATGTGTATGAGTGTGAAACAGAAATTCTGTGTCTGTGCATTATTCCACTCTCTGTCTCTCAGCTCTGATTTTATTTTGGAAAACTCCCGCCGGGGTAAATGTTGGCGCCCCTACACTCTCCGGAAGCGAGTGCCGATCGCATGGGAACTAGGAGCCAACACATGGTGGAGGATGCGTGCTCCGTAATTCGGTCTTAAGTTGTTTCGGAGCTGGGAGAGATTGAGTGTGAGTAGTAAAGTGTGGCATAACTGGTTGATGCGTGTGTTTGTGACATTACAGTAATTTTGTTTTTTTTCCTTGGAGTTCAACAGAGAATCGGAGAGCGACTGGATTGATCCTTGCTAAATCAGCACCCGGGTGGTTTTGTATCAATCTGGAACAGCGCTAACACCAAATTAATAGGTATTGATTGATCTAACCGTTCTCCGTTAAATGTTGATGTGTTGTTTTTTTGGTTAAGGGCCGACCAAGTTGCGGATCGGGCTCGAGGGTGGCCGTCCGGCCCAACCAAGACGCTGGTTTGGGACCTCCTTGGCTGGCAAACGACTTTAGCGGCAGGCAGGGCCCGGGAGCCCTCTGACTGCTAACGGATTACTTTGGAGAGGCTGCGTTTTCTTCCAAAATGCGCGACTGAGCATCGCAAACGTGGAAGTGAGGATTAGGGTCCAGTTGTTGGTCGGCCCGGTTTGAGGTTAGTGTTTGATAAATATTGTAAAATTACTGTACTTGTTTTTGGTGTGATTGTGGGTGTGCTTGGACGGAGTGGAGGCTAGGGACGAAAGCTACTAGGTAGCTTTTTGCACACCGGCCTCATATAAACTCCTCATTTAGGGGAACTAACTGACTGAATCTAAAACCATAAGTCCTCTGCGAATTTTAAACGCCTAGTCGATGCCCTCGTTTTCTGTTTGTGCAGATTACGTAGAAGCTTGGCATTGTAGAGGAATAATGGGAAGTATCATTTTCGGTTGGTTACAGTACCACCATATTTAGCTTACAGCTAACATACAGTGTGTGTGAGTCTCGCCTGGAATAAAGGCGTTCAACCTTGTACACTTACGTGAACACGTCTAAAGCATTGTTTAACACATATATACGACTATTGTTATGGATAACTGGTAGTAAACTCTTTAGAATATATATATATAAAATAACTTTTTATTGTAGCGCAGCGGCACCGTTTTGTTCAGATTGAGCTGGGGTGCTCATGCTTACAGCTACACTCTGGTAGCCTAGCTTCCGACCGGTATTTGTTTGACACGGTTAAACAGCTATTAGAGTTTTTTGGAGACGAAGTGTGGTTCTGCTGGAGGCATTTTGTTTTTGTCTTTGGTTGGTTTACTTATGAGTACAGTTTGTTCGGTTTAACATTGTAGTGAAGAATTAGCCGTCTTTGTCCCGGTTGTTTTTTTCCGTTCCGCGTGGTGACCCGGAAGTTCTATTGTGTTTGACTTGGTCCGCTAATTCGGTCGACTTCTTTTTTTTGTAAAAACGATCTACGATTGTGTTACAAAGCGAGTTTTTCAGATATTTTTTCGGTTTGTTTTAATGATAAATGAGACTGCTTTTATATTGGGAGAATTCTATTTCTTTGTGTGATTCGTGGAAGTGTCCGTCGCGGGTTTTGCCGCCGGCCGGACTTCATTAAAATTCTTTGTTTTAGACAAAACAGCTGATATCTCAGTATATAAATAAATTAATGAGAAAATAAAAAGTTCGTTAGAAACCTTTTTAGATTTCCTTCGTTTCGGCTTTGCATAAATCATTATTAAGGTTAATGTTATATGACTAAAATAATACATAAACCACTTCACTATAAAGAATAAAAATAAATAGGTTAAATAAAATAATGCCTGTCTTTACTATTAACTGCATTAATATTGAGATAAATTTGGCCTACTAATTGATAGTTTTTCAATTAAAATAAATAATTTACAGAGTTATTACAAATTGCCTACTTCAATTTTAATCCATTTTGGATTTTGTTTTAAACTTTCAATGGCAGCCGAATATAAATTGCTTCCTGCTCCACAGGAGTGGCGCACGTTAGGTGCCCAATTGTTAATAGGCATTACAAGGCTATATTCTGTTTTGGTTAGTGGGACCAGTACAAAATGTAAAAAGCAGTTCCAGGCCAAGATGACGCCCAGGTGGGCTCGTGGAGATGAGAAGAGACAGTTGTTAAAATTAGTTAAAAGAAAAACAGAACAGGAGACTGATAAATTGTTTTTGGCATACAATAGTAGATTAATGGAGAAAATAGAGCAGCACGAATACAGGTTAAATAAAGTTCAACAACAGATGGATGAGGTCCTTAAGGAACAGGACAGATTAACATCTTTGGTGCGAGGGCAGGCTGCTGACCTTCGGGGGAGTACCAGCCCCACTAAACGTGATGAATGTGCAACAGTTGGACAGGTTGACGACGTACAGACGTTGAGAGTTGACCAGGGCGAGGGGGTTTATCAGAATACCAGAACTCATGGGGGCCCTGATTTAATGCTTCCTGTAGTGGGAGCTTCAGATGGTTCAGGAATTTACAAACCATCGGAGAGACACATAACACATTATTTACAAGAAGCTCAAGATTCTGCTGAGAAGAATATGAAACTGGAGACTGCTTTCCTGAAGCTCCAATTAAAAGAGGCTCAGAATAAATTGAGTGACTTATATCAGTCAATAAAAGTGAAGCAGATGGTGGCTAAAGCAGCGCCGACTGTTGGATCAGCTACAGTGTTGCCTTCCTTTCCTGTAATGTATGCTGCAGCCGCACCGAATCAGCCATTTGCTGCTCCTTATCAGACATGGCACTCTCGGGGACGGTCACGTGGTAGGGCCAGGTTTGGTGATAATAGAGGCCTGGGAAGAGGGCAGCCAGGTGCTGACGGTTGTCGGAGGTGTGGCTCAATTGAGCACTGGCTGAAGGACTGTCCACATACACGAGGGGGCGCTATTCCTCCCGGTCAGCCACCTTCACATTTTGCTCCGAATCAGCATATGGTTCCTCCCTCCTATCAAGGAGGACAGGGGGGGCCTCAGTTTTGACAATGCCCACAGAGTACCTTGGTGAGCAGGACTAAGGGGGATCCAATGCTCACAATGGACATATATGGACATTCATTGCCATTCTTGGTGGACACTGGTGCTACTTTCAGCACGCTGGACAGAGTTTTACCAGACGTCAATTTTTCTGGGAACACAGTGTCTGTGATGGGCATCTCTGGGGCTCCGATGATTCTCCCTGTCACTCAACTATTGCCTGTTGCGGTGGGAGGTCAAAGACTATCACATCCTTTTGTCATTGCTCAAACCACTCCTGTCAACTTGTTAGGCAGAGATCTTCTTATCAAACTGGGTGCTACTATCCTGTGTACCCCTGATGGATTTATGGTGACTTTTCCGAATGGACATACACATTGCTGTGACACCATGAGTGGTCAATTTTTGCTGAAAGATGACACTTCACAAGTGGCTGATATTTTCTGGGCCAGATTGACTACGATGTCTCCAAGTGAATCTTCTGCGGCTGAATTTCTGAGATGCTGGAAGCCGTGGCTGCTTGAACTCCAGCCTTTTGTTCCACCGCCTGACCCATTACATGTCACCTTCCTATATGAGAGGGGCGATCCTACTTTGTATCAGGAAAAATTTGAAACAGAACTTGAAGGACAAACTTGGTCCGTGGCTTCGGGTCCATGCTTTGTGGGGAAGGAGGGTGTTGCACTGTTTGCTGATCTGACTTCAGAGCAGCATAAATGGTATATGATGGAAGCTGAAGCACTTCCGCACATATCGCTATTGTTGCATCCAAAACATCAAGCTAAAGATTTGGGGGGAATGGTTAAAAGGGGAGTTGCATTAAAGGATTGGGTTCCTACCCAGATACCTTCGGTCTGTTTTTCTCCTTCTTCTCAGATGTACAAAATAGACACGCAGCTCTCAGACACTACTTTTTTGGAACATTTGCAGCTTTCTAGAAATCATGGCAGAGAAAAAACAGATCATCCTGATGCAGTGGAGGCATTAAAGGTCGTGCCTGACTCTTTGTGGTCAGATGGTCCCACTGATGTTGGTCTAGTGCATACAACAGCCATCACATTTGAGATGAAACATTCTGATCCAATTTGGCGTCCGCAGTATCCACATAAACCTCAGGCTGAAGAAGGTATTGCAGACACTATTGCAGGGTTACTTGAAGTAGGAGTTTTAAAACCATCGGATTCTCCATATAACACCCCTATTCTTCCTGTAGAAAAACAAGGTACTGGTAAATACAGAATGGCACATGATTTGCGTGCTGTCAATGAGGCCCTCAAAACCCCTCCCATTGCTACGCCCAATCCGTATACAGCTTTGGCATCTCTTACACCTGATTTGAAATGGTTTACCTGCATAGATTTGGCTAATGCGTTTCTCTGTTTACCTCTCCATCCTTCTGTCAGGGATGTTTGCTGTTTTAGGGATTTGCAGGGGCAGTTGAGATCAGGTTTTGCAATAGTAGAGCAAAATGGGGATTCATTTCAGACTGTTGTTTCAGGGAAGCTTGATGGCAAGCAGAGCGCACAGCGTGCTGAAATAAGGGCTCTTATTGAAGCATGCAAGTGGGGCAGAGATAAAGATGTGACGATTTACACTGATTCGAATTATGGGTTTTCTGTCATTCATTATGAATTACCACAGTGGAAAAGAGCAGGTTTTGATACCACTACGGGTAAGCCTATACAGCATCATGCAGACATTATGGAACTTTTGGATGTTGTCATGTTGCCAGCTAACCTTGCTGTTCTTAAATGTAAGGGTCACAGCAAGGCTGACACTGTTGATGCGCGTGGAAGTGCTGCGGCAGATTTGGCTGCAAAAGAGGCAGCGGGTTACCTGTCACGTGTCCACACGCAGCTGATTGTCACGTCAGCACAGGAACTGTCAGACAGTTTTACTGAGGAATTGCAGTTGGCGCAGCAGGCTGCTGCGCCACAGGAGATGACTATGTGGAAGGATAGAGGTGCTGTTTTTGCTGATGGTTTTTGGCGTGGGCCTGATGGCCGTTTGGTTTTACCTGCCGCGTTAAAACCCACCCTTTTTCAGGAGGCTCATGGTGTGGCACATGTGTCATACACTCAGATGAAACGTAATCTTTGTTTTTGGTGGCATTCTTTCCTGCCACATATGATTAAGCGTTTTTTGAGTGAATGTGTGGTGTGTGGTCAATTTAATCCTAAGCCTACTATCAAGCCAGAAATGGGAGCCTTCCAGGACTTGTGCAGGCCTGGCGAGGAGATCGTGATCGATTATACAGATATAGGGACACCTGTTAGGGGTTTCCGATACCTGTTAGTGATTATTGATTCATTGACCTCGTGCTTTTTTGCTTTTCCTGCTAGACGGGAGACTTCTCAAACGGTGGTGAAATCTTTGATTAACCACTGGATTCCGTGCCATGGCTTTCCGACTAAGGTCAGGTCTGACAATGGCACACATTTTAAAAAAATAAACATCTCCGGCAGGTTGAGGAACAGATGGGAATAACCCACAAGTTCGGCACTGTTTATCATCCGCAATCGCAAGGTGTTGTCGAGCGTTCTAATTCTACTTTAAAGTTGAAGCTGGCAAAGATTTCAGCTCAGACGGGGCTTAATTGGCTAGATGCTCTCCCTATTGCTCTGATGGCCATCAGATCATCTGTCTGTAGGACGCAAGGTCTTACTCCTTATGAGATGTTTACGGGCAGGATCTTCCCTGGTCCTTGGGCTGGCAGAGAACCACAGGTTTCGCCCCATCCTGATCCAGATCCTCGAGGTGATCATCAGCAGCTGAAGGGCCTGGTCTCCTCCTTCCTTCCGGCTCCCCGTGACGTGCAGGGACCTGCGGCGTCTGCTTCCGAGGCTGGACGAGTTTGGCTGAAGGTGTATATGAGAAAGTGGCAGGAGCCCCGCTGGTCTGGCCCGTTCCAGGTTGCTGCTCGTACGACTCACGCTGTCCAGCTGCGTGGGAAAGGTTCTACTTGGTTTCACTGGTCCCAGTGTGCTCCGGCCCCTGACCCCCCCTCCTGTCCCTCATCTGCAGCAGCTCTCTGCTGACCTGGGGGAATCTCTCTGCAGTGGGTGGTGTCGGTTCTGACTAGGCAGTATCGACTGCCGAAGCCAGGAGGCAGGGCTTGGCCCACCCAGAAGATTGGTTCGGTTGCTGTGATCATTCAGTGTGATCTTTATGTGCCAAAATTGGGCGAGATAAGCAATTTTGGCTTGCTTTTCTCGAAGAGGGAGTATACAGAAGAGAAAGATCGCAAAACATCTAACACATTACACAGCAGGTTTTGACCACTTCACAATCGGTGAAGGAAGCCAGGAGGCGGGGCCTGTCTGTGTATTTGTGTTATTGGGGGAAATGTTCAGTTAATGAAGTAGCTGGCATTTCATTGAGGGCGATCTGAAAAAAATTGGAAGGAATAAAGAGCCCACTCTACTGAATCGTCTCACCACTTGCAGCCGCTTGGTGACGGAGGAATAAACAAGAGTAAAGACTAAAAAATATAATAATAAAACTGAACATTTATTAATCATTTTTCTGTTTTTTTACAGGTTGTTTAACCAATTTTTTTATTCTACAGGTGCAGATTGTTAGACACTGCCTAAGAGGGTGTCAAAGACTTTTTAAGTAGTAAATTTGTAGGATTTTGTCATAATACTCAGTTTTTACGGTTTTATAAAAGTTTTTATTAATACGCTAAAACATTTTAAGGGGTGTTTAAATCATAATTAGGTTGACTTGATTACTAAATCTTTGTTTCAATTATCTTTTTTGATGATATGGTTTTCTGTCAATGTTTTTTAGGTTGTGACAATTGCTAGAGTTTGCCTAGTACTAAAAGAATATTGAATTGGGTTAAAACGATAAAAAATAAATTAATAAAAAAAAAAAAATTGCTTAAAGGTAAAGATAAAGAAAAACAGACACCCTTCCTTGGTTAAAATAAACATAGGATCACACCACTAACAGAAAGTATGCATCTTTGGGAAAATAAGAAGGTGCTGTGCACCACAGGTATTTGCATAATGTTATTGGTCAATATTATCTTTTACTGTTGTGGTGAATGGCCCTATAATCGTTCTGCAAATCAAACACAGGTTGAAGTGCACTCAATTAGACCGAGAAGAAACTTAATGGCTAAATCAACTCCCTATTCACTGTGTGGCTCTTCCGCCGCACATCGTGGATTTTCTCAATTTTGCATACCAAAAGGACGATCTGCAGTGATTACAATTCCCTTAAATACATTAGTTTATAAGGGAGAACAAGCAAGTAAATATAAAACCTACCCCTTGTGGTACATAACAAATGATCAAAAAGATACTAGTTGGTCCACTTTAATTGCTGATCCCCGTGGATATGACTGGAGAAGGTGCACTACTACAGCTTATGCAAGACATATGCGTCCTTTGGTTAAATTGGATAAGGTTGCAGATAAATTACTTCTTACTGTTAATTTAACTAAAAGTGATCTCCTCCCCTTAAAATATCTCGAGAATGGGCAAGGTTGTACTCTCTTTATAATTTGGGTTTATAAAGGGGGAAAAGATGTTTAATTTCCTATTATGATCTGTCAAGATTCTCGTAATGCTTCCACCTCGGTAAGTCAAAATCAGGCCTCAGCAGCAAGAGGTAGTGTAATTAAAGAAGAACCATCTGTGGACGATTACTTTGAAATGATGACAGGTGTGGGTGGCTCCACTAATACTTGGTTGCTTATGGTAGAACAAGCAGGACAAGAAGCGAGGCGGGATTGTGTTGTGTGCATGGGAGCCAGACCTATTCTCAAGGTGGTCCCTGCACCTGTTGAGCTCAACACAACTTGTCTGGTTTCCCTGCTGTCTAGTGTAAATCCAGTAAAAGATTGTAGTACCTGGGAGAAATTATTCCCTATAGCTGATAACAGAGCTACCCCACCTTTCTTTGATAGTAATGTTGCTCCAAATAATTTTACTTGTTTCAAAAATGATAAGCCTGGAAATAAAGTAGTGGGTTCAGTCAACATTACATATTGCAATTCAATCCAAATTAGCTAATAAAACTAGAGATGGGTTTGAGGCTGTACATGAGCAACTGAAAGCCACCTCCTTAATGGCTTTTCAAAATAGAATAGCAGTTGACATGCTCTTAGCTGAAAAGGGTGGTGTCTGTTCAATATTTGGTGATCAATGCTGTATGTTTATCCCTAATAATACTAATGCGGATGGAAAATTAACTAGGGCAGTAGAAGGACTGAGAATACTGTCAAATAGGCTAAAAGAACAATCAGGTGTAGATACCTCAATGTGGGACAATTTGTTAAATAATATGTTTGGAAAATGGAAAACTCTGGCAATGTCAATAGGTAATTAAATTACAAAAAGGGCAAGCATTAGACACATTTGCATTAAACTTGGACAAGAAACAATTGGTAGCGATTGCACCATATAGAATCCTCCACTGTAAGTCCCCAGTCCTCTTCTTCAGTGGAGGACAGTACAATGTTGACCACTGTGGAACGCACTCTCCAAGTCTACTTGCCCACACTGTAGAGGTTCTACCTCTTAGGTTCTCCATGTTGATGACTTTCACACAGTTTTTATACAATGTTTGTTTGTCAGTACCTTGAAGAGACAACTTTTCTTTGTGGTTAGTCCACAACAAGGGTCCATCAGTTTCCACGAAAGGAAGTGTGAGAAACAGGTCCGGAGGGTCATCAGTCGGGTCTGGTGTTAGACCACCTTTATCCATCCTCCTCATAAGAGCCCACTGATTCTCTGATATTTTCTTTCTCCAAAGTCCCAGCGCCATCTGGATTAAACGGACAGAGCTGACTTTCAGGGCTAAGGCCAGACTGGCAGCGTCTGAAAGCTTGGTGCCAGCGACCTGCACAAGTCTTTTTAAATGTACTAGTCCAGAACGATACAATTCTCTTAATAATCCAGGCAGGGGCTGATTGGATACATCAAATCAGAGGTTCTTCCAACAACCAATATAAAGATTTGTGCTCGCCTCCAGTCCACTTAAACAGAGCACATACTTTAAAAACACCTTGATAAAAAACAGGTAAAGTTTGTAAAAACTGTGATTTAAAACCCGTTAAAAACCATGCAAAATCTAGATCCAAACCACCCAGACGCCTCAAAACACAACAGGTCACACTTCTCCATATCAAATCAGAAGGACCAAATAAAAAGCGTTTCACAAATTGCAACCTGAAGGCGGCCACTCTACTAGCCAGGTGAACTAGGCCCTGGCCCCCCTCCTCTCTGGGCAAAAACAGGACAGCTTGTGGTACCCAGTGAAACCTGTCCCAGAAAAAGTCAATCATTTTTTTCTGTATTTCTGCTATTAGACCACATGGTGGTTCTAAGCACACCAGCCGATGCCACAGCTGGGAGACAACCAGGTTGTTTATAACCAGGACTCTTCCCCGGTACGACAGTTGTGGATGAATCCACCGCCACTTTGCTATCTTCTCAATTATGTTTTCAAGGATTCCTTCCCAGTTTTTCTTTATTATATTTTCGTTGCCTAGGTATACACCCAAATATTTCAGGCCATCTCTCTTCCATTGTAACTGTTGAGGCAGTATAGGGGGATAACCTCCCCACCCTCCAATCAAAAGAGCATCACTTTTCCCCCAATTAACTTTTGCAGAAGATGTTTTTTCAATCTTACTGACAACATTAGTCAGAATCTCAATATCAGACTGATTCTTAATAAAGACAACAACATCGTCAGCGTATGCCGATAAAAATAACCTGTCAGTGCAACCAGGCAACGTTAAACCATCCATAGATGACCTGAGTTTGCACAGGAGGGGTTCCAGGAAAAGAGCATAGAGCATCCCAGACAGAGCACAGCCCTGCCTGACACCTCTGCACACCTTAAAAGGAGCACACAGACTGCCGTTAATCTTCAGTACACTCTCAATGTCATTGTACAACACCCTGATCATGGCTATGAAACCAGCATTGAACCCAAAACTTTCCAAGGTTTCCCATAAAAAGTTGTGTTCAACACTGTCAAAAGCCTTTTCTTGATCTAATGAGATCAGGCCGACATTGGCTTCCAATGAACCAGAGACATCAAAAATATCTCGAATTAGGTAGATGTTATCTACCATGGACCTGCCTGGCACACAGTACGTATGGTCACGATGGATAACCTCCTCCATTGCTCCCCGGAGCCTCAAGGCCAAGACTTGACAGAATCTTGTAATCTGTGCATAGAAGAGACACAGGACGCCAGTTCTTTATATCCTGCAGATTCCCTTTCTTCGGCAGGAGGGTGATGACTGCTCTACGGCATGATAGCGGCAGGACACCACACCTGAGGCACTCATTGAAAAAATCAAGCAGGTCATTAGAAAAAATGTCCCAATATGCTTTGTAAAACTCCACTGTTAGGCCATCGGTGCCAGGAGCTTTCTGTCCTTGTATTGTTTTCAATGCAGCACCAAGTTCAGCTGCTGACAGAGGTTCAGCAAGCTTGGCATTCACTCCATCCGAAACTTTCGGCAGTCCAGTTAAAAAATCCTTCAACGTATCTCCATTACCCGCCTGTTCGCTCTTATACAGAGAGGCATAGAAGCTGGCCGCTCTTTGCCTTATCGCAGCAGGTTCAGTCAATTCATGTCCATCCTCTGACAGCAGGGGATGGATGATTTTCTTCTGTCCGTGTTTCTTCTCAAGACTAAAGAAATAACTGGAGGAGGCATCCATCTGGGAGATGTTTTTCACCCTAGAACGCACCAGAGCACCCTGTACTTTTGTATCAAGCAGGTTAGCCAAAGTGGCTCTTTTAGTCTTCAGGGCTTCAAAATGCCCTTGATTTCCTGTGGTCTCACATAATCGCTCACACTCCACTATATCAGTCTCCAGATCACCAACAGATCTGGTGATGTCGCGTGTGACACTAAGACTGTACTGTTGACAGAGCTGCCTGATTTTTACCTTCCCATGATCCCACCACTGTTTCAGAGATAAAAATTCCTCTTTTCTCTGCCTAAAACTAGTCCAATAAAAATCTAAAACCTCTTTAAAAATTAAAATGCCAATATGCGCTCTTCGGAGATAAATGCAACTTACAAACTGTACACTGAACCAAAGCATGATCAGTAAAACCCACAGGTAAAATTTTGCATTCACTAAAAACATTAACATGATGCGAAAAACAATCAAATCGATCCAACCGAGCTAAAGAGATCCTACCTTCATTGTGGTGGGACCATGTATACTGCCTGCAGTCAGTGTGCATCCTTCTCCACACGTCTACTAGGCTATGGTTGCAGATCAACCGCTTCAGGATGCGTGCTGACGGCAAATTAGGCTCTACATGGTTCCGATCCAGACTCTCGTTCAATGTGCAATTAAAATCACCCCCTAGAAATAAATAATCTGTGACATTAACATTTTTCATTTTTTCATTTACGGTGTCAAAAATTTTACCCTTTCAGCTCCTACATTAGGAGCATAAATATTTAAAACAACGATTGTAAAGAGGTCAAACTTAGCTGTGACAGCCAAAGCTCTTCTTTAATAAAGGATTCAACCTTCACAGAGTTTGGGGAGAAGGCCTCAGAAAATTAAACCCCCACTCCCTCTCTCCATTCTTTATTCCAATCAACCTGATTTAAATCATCGCTATGAGTTTCCTGTAAGAGGATCACATCCATACGTTTACATTTCATTAACTCAAAAAGCACTGCTCTTTTTCTAGGATCCCTTGCTCCATTTATATTTAGGGAGCACACCTTAAAATTATTCATAGCAGCCATGATATGAAAAACTTGACTGGTAATAAAAAGAACCACCAGTAAGATAATATCAATAGTCATGATATTCATAAATTCATACTGTTTTTTATCTTTGCCAACAATTTCTTCAGTCTATATACCTCTTGATTTGTTAAACTGGTCTTTTCTTTGTTTGCAATATGACATTTCACAGATCTACAAAAGGCTTTTACATCAGGGAAGAACGTTTCTATATTCAACCCCTTCATGTTCTTTGTTTCATTTAGAAGATTTTTGATTGCTCCAGCAGGGTAAAATTTATCCTTCCCATCAGAGGCTTGACTTAGTGACACGTCACTTATATCAGAGAAAACACTCACAGTCACTCTCATCTGACAGATCCTGATGTAGGCTGGTCGGCCCAATCTGCCTACTGTTTTTTGCACCGGTTCTTGTTTCAACTGTTCGCTCAGTAGACACATTTCTTTTCTTTGAAACTTTTTTCTCAGAAGTAGGAACCTCTACCTCCATTTCTTCAGCTGTTTTTTTAAAAGTTCCTTTACTCTCTCCCTCACCACTTTCCTCACACACACCCTCAACCTCCTCTTTCCTCGCAGCACTACTCTCTGACTTCTCTACATCCTTAGCACTGGCTTCAGTTTCTCCCCCAACCACCTCACTACTACTCTCCACCGGTTCTCCAGCCACAGCTTCCTCCTCTCTTTCACCCTGTTTCTCTGCTGTGCTTGGCTGGGTTCCACACTCTGGCGCACTAGCTTCACCTGTTGCTTTGCCTGAACTGTTATTTTCACTATTTACAGTTTTATCACTGGATCCGGCCGTATCAGACGCTGACTGTGGCGGCTCCCCTCTCCCCGCGCTGCCTGCACTGCTCCCAGCATTGCTAGGAGACGGTGTGCCTCCCTTATTTGAGCCCAATTCTGCTCTTTTTGGACAAACTTTTACAGTGTGATTTTCTTCCCCACAGTTAAAACATTTCATTGTAGAAGAAGTGGCGAACAAGATGTAATCAAAATCATCAACTTTAACATGAAATCTCAGATTGAGATCTTAATATTTATTTGCAAGAATCATAAAGACCTGACGCCTGTGTGAGACGACATGATTCTGCAAAGGTGATTTGCATCCAGACAACACCTTCTTTATAGGAGAAACTATCTTCCTGTGTCTACAAAGTTCTCTCCTTAAAAAGTCATCGCTGATGAAAGGAGGAACATTTGACAGGATGACCGCGTAGCTGGCTGGGCCAGCGGGACAACCTGTACAAACGACCCCCCCACCGTAATGCCCTCCTCAACTAGTTTGTTCGCCAGTTCCACCTTTGAGACAAAAAGAACCACAGCTGTGTCCTACAACCTCTCCCACCGCTAACGCGACCTCCTCCACGCTACACGAGAAGCCGGTGTTTACTCACACACCGTGCTTCCTTGTCAGCGCGGCGAAGCCACCTGTACCAGCCATGGTACCGGCGAAAAAATGCCGCCAAGGCTGCCGCACTACCTCCTAAACACAAAAAACACTTAAAACCTAAATACAAACTCAGAACTAAACAACAAACAGTAACCAGAAAAGTTCAGAAAAACACACTCACTCAAGACACTTTCTCCCACCTTACACTCCACTTCCGCTCAAAATAAGAAGAAGAAGAAGAAGAAGAAGAAGAAGAAGAAGAAGATAACATGCTGATCTTCCTCTGTTCAGTCTGGATGAAGCAGCAAAGAGGAACAGCAGCAGCTTCATCAGCACTATGTCTTCTTTGGCCTGATATAGTGGGAAGAACGCTGTGTGAAAAGGGCTATGGACAGTTAGAGATGGTGACCTCACCTCTGACCTTTGCTCTGGCTCTCATCTTCCCCACACAGAGTGCTTTTAGAGGGAGGGACTCCCTCCTCTCTGTCCTCACACTGATCCATGCTGCTGAATTCACATCCACATCAGCTCACACACACTTTCTACCTTCATCTGCAGAGGAAACACAAATCATTCATCTGATCATCATCAACTCTCATCATCCTGCTGCACATCATTAGTGCTGGAATTCATTGTTAAAAGTTACAATAAGTTAGAACTGATATTTAGAAATAATGTATGTTTATTAAATGCAGACTGTAATTCATACAATGTTTTAAGATGCACATTTGGAGGTTGTGCAGAAAGTTTCCAGGGTGGAACCAATGTTCAGTATGTTGTTTCCTCTGTCCATCTTTTTTAATGAAAACTGACCTAAAAGGACTGAGAACTCTGGGAAGTTGAATGTGGAAAAGTCTGGAATGTTTCCAGGAAAAAGAAGCAGGAACTCCTTGAACTCTGTGGTCAGTGATCCAGTTTCTCTGAGATGTTCTGATCCAGATTCAAACCTGAAGCTGATAGAAGTTTTAGTCAAGCTGCTCCAGATCTATAGAATATTCTAGATCTCCAGATCTGCTCAGACTGGAGAAACCTTCAAATCTCTGCTAAACACTCCTGTCTTTTCTCTGATCAGATCATGTTGTTCATGTGTTTCTATTCACTTTATTCTTATTTATCATAATTTATTATGTGGAATATCTGATGACCTTGCTTGGCTAAACTGTAAACAACTCACAGCTACTTTTACTGCTTTTATCTGGGACTAGAAAGAAATGGGACCTTTGGACCTCCTGAGGAGCTGGAAAAGGTCAAAGGTCCCAATAATGAGAGTGGATCAGATAGGAAGAGCAGGAAATGCTGGATTTGATTGAACTGGCTTCTAAGAAAACATTAGTTTGAAATGTGAATTGAAGGTAAAAATGTTCCCATCAAGTTCCTTCAGCTCCTCAGACTCTTCATTTAGGAAATCAAATCCTAACTCCTGATTCTCCCCTCATGGGTCGACACTGTGGAACAACAGACTGATCACTTTGAGGAAGAAATCCATCTTTAAGTCGGATTATTGAACTCATTATTGATGGATTTATTAGATCCAGTCTTAACCTGTTGGATTCTGGCTCTTTTGAATGAATTCCAGTCTAAAATGTTGAATGTGAAGAAGTTTAAAGCTGTTAACATTTCCTGCTCTGATTCAACTCACCTTCAGGTATTCAGCTGTTATCTCAATCTGATATTTTACAGCTGCCATAAACAACAGGGTGGAGAAATATCTGACGGAGAAAGCTCCAAAGTTCTGCTTCAATCACTCTCTACGTTTATCAAGCCCACCTGGGTTCTTAAAGGGACAGGAACACATTTTAAGATGATCCACAAGGTTTAACTGGCTGCAGAACCTCTAAAGAGACGCTTCAGGTTTCAACTGGACCTTTGGACCTTTAGCAGAACAACAGCAGAACCTTTAGAACAGCTTTTTCTCCTCAGAGGTTAAAATGTGGTTTTAACTCAACATTAAGGACATTCCTGTCTTTAAGCTCCCAGATATTTGGATTTTAGACGGATCATCTGAAGCCTGAAAACTCTGATTGGATCAACAGAATTCATCTAAACATCAGCTGTTTGATTCCAGTTCATCAATCATCTAATAATCCTGTAGATTAGTCTGCAAGCAGCAGAGAGATGAAACTTTGAGCAGAAATCAGAAGTGAACATGTTCTCCAGATATCAGAGAGCAGAAATAAGCAGGAACGTTCCTAAAGTACAAGAAGGAACCAAAGCAAACTTACATGATTGTTGATGAAGGAGAAACTCTGCAGACACCTTCAGACTGAGACTCAGGTGATCTGCTTTATGGGAGGAGTCAGAACTTTATACCTGAGATGGAGGTAGGGCAGGTAGGAGGGGTTAGTGGGAGGAGTCAGATCTGACTGCAGTCCTACTGGTTACTGGTCACCAGTGTTAGGGAGAATACTTTGTAAATGTATTTAGTTACACAATACTGAATACCTGCTTTAAAATAGATTTTGTAACGTATTCTGTTACTTTGCTGAATCCTGGTACTGTATTCTATATGAATAATTCCCCTTAAAAACATTTAAGTCTATTAAATGTCACAAAATGTGCTGGTAGCTACTCCCACAGGGAAACAGAGGGAATATTAATACTAAACATTAGGTACTGACTGGGAATAAATAAAGTATTTCATTATTTTTGGTACAACACTGCTACATCAGTGACCAAAAACCAAACAAACTGGTTTTTAACAGTAATATCTCTTTACATTTTATTAGATTTTATATTCAGTCATTTGAAATGAAGTTTAGCTGTTTATCATTCAATTAGGTTATTTGTGACTTTCTGTTATAAATATGCAAAGTATTGTAAACAGACATTCATTGCACTCCAAATACAAAGTTTTTATCCTTGTAGCCATAATTTTTGGGAAACCCATCATAACAACATGTAATCAGGCTAATGTCAGATTGAACCACTGTAACTGTGAGAAATGACCTAACTAACATGACCTGTCAGGTTGGGTGTTGGCTTCCCTCTGGCCTGATGCATCTTCTTCCCTCCCCGTCACTCCCCGTCGGTGATGGTTGCTCCTGCCCGCTGGTTGATGATGACTCTCGATGCCTGGATGATTGGTGCATGTCGGGCGGGTCCTGGGTGGTCCGGTGTGTCGGGCGGCCGCTGTTTCGGGCCGACGTCCTCCTTGGATTGACTGGGACACCTCTTATGGGGGTGCCGGGGTTGTAGAGTAGGTTGGTGCCGTCCGGTGGATCGGTGGGGACCATGCCTGGCGCCCAGGCCTCCTGCCGGTTCCAGGACTTCTGCTGGCTGGTCGGTTCATCGGGGGGGCTGTCCAGCATTGGCTGGGCCCCTGATCTTGGCGCCCTGCATGGGGCGGGATCTGGACCCAGGAGCTGGAAGATCTCGATGTCCAGGTGCCGGCTGGGCGCGGCCTGGGGAGGGCGTACATCCGCTGTGGCTCTTGCTGTGGCTCCCTGGCGTGTGGGTGTGTGGGGGCGGGCCGGGTTGTTGGCGATGGGTATTGATCCGGGGTGGGGGCGGCGTGTGTTGTCCGTCGGTTGGCTGCGAGTCCCCCTTGCCTGCGGCGGGGGGCCCTTGTCGGCTGGTCCCTGGTTGGGGCCCCGCTGGGGGGCGGGGTGCCCCTGTACCCCGTGGCCTCCGGGTCGGACATATCTTAAGCTGAGGTTATCATCATTAGTTAGTTGTTCACAGGAGCTTACCAGAAACATTTGTATTATGTTCATTAATCAATGCTTGTGTGTAGTGAATGTGTAATTCTTAGTTTATTCTACTAGATCCGAACTATTGGTTTGGTTTTTGTTTACCAGTTTGTTGTTTTTACCTTGTATTATGTTTCTCTGCGTCGGCGAGGTGGAGGACGGATGTTTCTTTTCCTTTGGTGTTCTTTGGTTTGCTACTGTCGTGTGTCATCGGTTCGCCCCTCTGTTGGTCCGGGTTCTTTTCTTCACCTTCTTCCTTTCTCCCTTCTTGTCTCAGTTTAATGTCCATGACGTCAGGAAATTGAACCCACAGTAATCACTAATAAAGATTTTTCATACATATACATCAAGTGGCATACTACAGCGAAGCTGTAATACTCTGCTTGGGAAAGTAAAACTGTTGGGCTTGTACTTGGTACTCAGACACCAATTCTGAGTAGCATACTGCTAGACAGGACACGTTAAAAAAAAAAAATAAAAAAAAAAAAAATAAAAAAAGATTTGATAATTTCCCCCGTTTTAACCACCATTGCTTTAGTCGGACTTTTGTCAGGAATACTGGAATGATATCCGGCATCACAATGAAAAAAATTAACTGTGAGAGAGCGCCATTGAACGCATCATTTCCTTCACTGCTAGTAGGTTTATTTGGCTGGTTGTGGCTCCAACCCCCCCAGCTCCTGGTCTAAATCCATACCTGGCAACCCACGTTAATGTTGGTGTTTGATAGTCAGGAGTGTTTCAGCCATAGGATCTCTATGGTTACGGGGTACTATGGGATAGTCTACACAACGCAGATACACACATTCACAAAAATTCATATCTTCATCTTTCAGGTGGAAAGTAAAAAACAGACAAGTAATCCAATAGTATTACTAAGGTAACTTTATTCTGAATACCATGTTTAACAATAGTAACTGTAAAGGAATACAGTTACTCATAATTAGTATTCTACATACGGGGCAGACGGCTCTCCTGATGGCGTTTTCCTTACGTACCTGACTCATCTGAGCTCAGCCCAGTGTCTACCTATGGTCTTACCTGTTTTGGGAATGTGTGTGTGTGTGTGTGGATGTGTGCCTTTGTGTGTCTGGGAAAGGGGAATAATTGTATTTTTGTTTTTACAATTGTGGGGAAGGGATGGAATATGGGTTATGTGAGGTAATTTTAATCTGTAAAGCACTTTGAGCAGCATTTTTTGTTTGTATGAAAAGGACTTTATAAATAAAGTTTGATTTGACTTGATAGGTAACCCCGGTACATGTATTTTGTTACTACCCAACACCACTGTTTACTGGTTACTGTTTACTGGTTTATGGTCAATGGTAACTGGTTACTGGTCTCTGTTGATCTGCTGAAGGGTTTCCTGGAAAAGAAGTTTCCAAAAAACTCAGTTTTACTGATAATAACCATGAATCTAGAGAAACTTGGTATTTAATGGTCGCCTTGTTTCTGTCAGTCTGTCCCAGATCAGCTGTGGCTATACAAACCACCAGTGTATTAACAGGTGATTATAGTGTCATATATCACATAGATATGTAGCACATAGAGCTATACAAGTTCAGATCATTTCACATTAGAAAATGGCGCTCTACACACTTAAATGATTCCTTTCTAAGCTGGAAAAATAGTTACTACTTTATAAAAACGCCCTTCAACAACCAGCATATTTCTCATCATTAATAGAGGTAAATAAAAACAATCCTAGGTTTGTTTTTACTACAGTTGCCAAACTTACACAGTCATAGCTCTGTTGATCCAACTATTCCCCCTTCTCTCAGTAGTGATGACTTTATGGGATTCTTCATAAATAAAATAAATTCTATTAAAAATAAAATCATTGGCATTCTCCCAAACATTATTAACTCTCTCTCAGTAAATGAGGCAGTATCAGAGAGAACTGTAGAACCATGTTTATGTCTGTACCTTTTTGATTCTCATTAACTTTATGAATTATCACAAATATTAACTTCATCTAAACCAGGATCCTCAACCCTCAGACTCTGGTCCAAATCTGAACTCTGAGAGGGTTCTTTCCGCAGCGCAAAATATTTCTTTATTTCTTTATTTATTATATAGATAGATGTTTTTTTTGTCATGACATCACTTCCGCCAGTAGGCGGCAGTAATGTTCCACAAAACAAACCTACACAGATGGTCCTTTTAGGCATGTTGCTGAGTAATTAGTTTGGTTTCTCACGCTTCCTGACAAAACGATGACTTTGTTCTTCAGTGAGAAAAAGAAGATTTGTCTAAAATACATAAAGTGGACTATAAAAATCAGACATTTAAAGATGAATGGACCAGAACCTACACTTTTATTTGACCTCCTTCTGGTGTACGCCCAGTCTGCCTTTTATGTTCTCAATCAGTTGCACTTATAAAAAGTGGAAATCTGAAGAGACATTATGAAACCAAACACAAGAACTTCCACCAGAACTATCCGCCTGGGTCTGACGGTACACTGTAAGAAAAGACTGAAATTTACAGGAAAACTATGTAAAATCCCTGGCAATACGGTATTGTAAACCTAAAAACATATATATTTTGTTTAAATAACAGTTGAACCTTGTGAACTATTTAACAGTAGTTTTTTGAAATGTTTACATCAATAATATGTAATTATAATCTAATTTATTTGTTAAAACTACAATTGTTGGTAACAGAAACAGAGAAATTTTGTAATACTTATAATGATAAAACATTTTTAATTTGATATACAAATGATGTAATATAAATCATTTTAGTCTGTAGTTTTTAGTTTGGCTGGTTTTATTTTGTATCTTTCTATTGATTTATTTATTTTTCATTGATATTTTACATTCCAGTTGCTTAATGCAGTGGATGCCATCATTACCCAGAGGTTTATTATGATATATTTGTATTGGCACAACAGATCACATTTAAAGTAATTAACATTTATAGTTTTAAAATATTTTTTTAATAAAATAGTTTTTTATTTACTGAGTTCATACTTGCTTAGCTGTGGGAATTACTTGTTATACAGCGAATATAATTTCTATAAAAATTCTGCTCAGATGAATTAAAAAAATTTCGGTCTGAAAAAGTTGAAACTACTGATCTCTGATTGAATAGCAGAAGAAGAGCTGCTGACGCCATTAACCAGCGAGTCAGAGCAGAGTGGATTTTAGCGCGGACAGCACCGAAGCTAGCAGAAAACCAAGGAACATTTTGTCTTTTTAAGTTTTAAGGATAAAATCTTCTATTTTAACCATCAACTGTAAAGCTAAAGATTTTAACGCACCCCGTTTTGGAGAGCCTGTGGCTGTTTGACCGCCGGCCGGGGGAATTCAAAAGTTTGTACGATAAGCTTCAAATTTCTTTTTTTTCTTTTTTTCTTCATGTGAAAAGCTCAGGCATACATTTAAAATTGTGAAAATGATTACTTTCATATTTTGTTAAAAGCAATTGCACACATTAAAAGGCTATGTACTTCATTCACACAGCATTAAGACCTGTACAAGCTAGAAAGCTTCTTTCTGCTTGGAAACAGAAGTGGAAGCAAGAACACCACACAATGTTTTTCACTTTATAAAATTAAGTCATCTACTTAATATAAAGCAGACATGGACATTGTGTAATATTGTTTATATCATATTAACTTTATTTTTTCCGTTTTAAGACCAAACTCCTGAAAACAGCTCACCATCATCTGTGGAAGCCTTACCTACCCAATCACTGTCATCTCTTTCTGTTTCACCCCAAAGTTCAGCATCAACCCAGCCCAGGACTGGACACACAGTGGGATGAGAACTTTGAAATTCCATGGAGGAAATTTCCTGAGGAAGTGATTGGTGCTTTGGAGAGAGGAAAAAGACCAGGCCCAAAACTGAGAAGGCAAATAGTCGGCATGGTTGTGACTGACATGATGAAAAAATGCCCCCATGTAGGTAAAAAGCACTCAACTGAAGTTACAAGAAAAATGGTATCAAAATATCCCAATTGTCTCCCAGATGTAATAGAGGGTGATATTGTTGGAACAGGCTACCATTCTCTAGTCAAACATTTGCAATACAGAAAATGTGAGACGCTCTTCAACACCCAAAACAAACTGATGAGTGGGACGACACAGATGAAATCCCATTAGAGGAGAGAGCAGCAATGCAGGACACTTATGGGTGCATTAAGTGGAATGTACCATTTCTGCCCCGTGAAGAAACTCAATAGAGCCAGCAGCAAAAGATGGAAAAACTGAAGTTGATGTTCCATCACTCTGATGCCAATCCAGAGGAGGTCAAAAGTCTAATGAAGTCTACTTTTTACACACAGCGCCTGCAGGTCAACCAGGGGAAAAGGATCAAATTCCTTAGAGAAGAGCGGCCATTTTGCTTTGATGAACCTGGTATGTGGGTTCATTTCAAGGAACTTACAGGGATGGACCTCAAAGAGACATTCATCCAAAATGTGGATTTGAAGGGAAAAAGGCTTTTCAGCTACATGACCACAGTTTGTGTCCAGAGGAGCAAGAAGATGCTTCAGACTTCTGCAAGGCTTCAGAGGATGCGGGGACAGCAGAGTGGCTGCTCAGATGATTTTAAAGAGATGATTCTCCTTCTACTCAGCTGCTTTGATGAGAAGGAGTCGTCCATGTTCTTCCATGTAGAAAATACATGTCTGGCAGAAGAGGTCCAACTGGAGCGAGTGCCTCTGACACCCTCTATTATTGTCTGTGCTGAGTCTGTTTCACATGGATTTTTTCATTGCACTGTTTGGAGAATGTGTCATGTGAGTGCAACACTTATTAATACAACCTTTCTGAAATCATGTATTTGTAGGACAGTCCTTATTTTCCTCAACAAAGTAGATGCTGAGTCTGGATCCCAACCTCATCAACACAACAAGCATCTCCTCTTTCATCTCTGCAGTGTGCCTCATGTTCGGGACCTACTACTGTTTCAACATCCACTATCCATCTGAGCCGCCTTCCACTCTGGACTTTCTGCAAAGGTGAGGAAACAAGGAAGTGCATACACTCCTCCCAATTTTGTAAGTGTTTTATTGGATCTCTTTATGGTAGAACTCCTATGTCTTAATGGGTGTGTACATTAATATTTCATGGAATATGAAGTTTAGAGTTTGTAGAGTACTTTGGATTTATCGTACATAAGAAAAGGTGTTAAGGCAGATCTAAACTAGAATGGTGGGTGATATGGATAAAAAAACAGATTCATTTCTTTCATATTGTTCTTGATTTTCATCTTTATTTTTAGTTTTGCCATTTTCAAAGAATTTGCAGTAAAACTAATTAAACTAAAAATTAGCTGATAGTTTAACGTGAAACATAAATCATGAAAAACTATTGAAACACTTTAATAAATCTTATGACAAATGTAGAAACTGGAACATAACAGGGGTTCTCCAGTCAACAAAATATAAAATAATCAAACTTTTATTAAGAATTATTTTTGTGTGATTTAGCCTCACAGCTGTGATCTGGTTGATGACGGTGATCAACCAGAAATGGATCCCAATCATAAACCTAGGTCACATGATCGCCCAGCCTTAGACACACAAAACATTGACACTTTGGGCCCAATGTGAAAATGTTCTATACAGGGTATAGCAACTTGTGTTGGCAGCTGTTAAGTTGTTAATGGCTGTGTTTGAACTTAGATCCATCCATCTGTCTTCCTCCTCTTATTTGGGGCGGGGACAGCATCCTAAGCAGGAAACCTAGACTTCCCTGTCCCTGGCCACTTCTTCCAGGTCCTCCAGATGGGGGCCCTAGTGAGCCATGTCCAATGTTCATACTCAGAAGAATCTGAGCAGTGCTGGCTGCTTTCCTCTTGTGTGTCATGTTTGACCCAATCAGGAGCATAAAGCCCCTGATAACATGGCTCCTACATTCTACCAGACCCGCTAACTTTTCCACCTCAGTCAGGTGGTGGCTGAAGGACAGGGGGTTAGATTGAGACAATCATCAATCTAAAGTACTCTACAAAGTCTGCAATCACTACTTGAAGTTGGATTCAGATTTCATCTTCACAGCTTTATCCCATTAATATAAAATCAGAGCAAAAATGGGATATTATTTCACTTCTGGAAGATACTGTTTATATTTCTGTTGTATTTAAAACAAATAATCAATGACATTATTACAATGACATTATTCTACAGGTGTTTTATTCTGGATAAACCCAGAAAAAGGAACCAAAGTAGAGAAGAAGAACTCAAAGCGTGGACTCAGTGTGAATCCTGGTGTGCTAATAACCCTGATACAGGAACTCACAGATCACAAGTGGTAAGCTTCATCATGGACATTTTCTCTGGACTTTGTTACTGTTCCTTTTGAAAAGGTACTGCAACTTTTTGCTTTGTTAAATTCACACATTTTATGGCAATTAAAGCACAATATGTCTTTTATTTTAAAGTCTTAAAGGTGTACTAAATAACTTTTTTTTTATATGATGGACAAAATATTCTAAAGTTATGATTTGGTTAGTGAAAGCCTCAAACTGATTTAATGTTCAAAGTCTTAAAAGTGCGCTATATAATATTGTGTTAGAAGCTCTGCCAGTGTTTGATAAAGACCAGAGGCAAAATATATTTTTTTCTTTTGGTGCGGTTTCTATTCAGACTGTTTATTTTTGTTAGTGGACTATACTTTGTAAACACATCCTTGTGTGTGACGATCGGTGCTGCTACAGCGATGACGTGGGCGGAGCTTCACGCAAAGACCTGGAAAAGCAGGTAAACAGCTGTGAAATCATATGGATATCAGAGCTGCGGGGATGGATGCCAGGGCGAAGAGATGTTTCGGCGTTCCAGACGAGAAGGAGAGCCGAATTAAGATGACAAGGCGTTGACAATGCTAGGATTTGAGCACCGGGCCGAACTATGGGGCCGAGAACTGGAGCAGAAGCTGGAGAGAGACAGAACAGGCGGACTGGAGCGACGTTTTCCAGATGTGTGGTGACGCGGTTTGTTGAGCTGATGCGTGGTTACGATCAGAGAAAAGATTGGGACAAAGACTGAGCGATCAGAGGTAAGCGCAGGAGTTTTCAGACTGAAGCTAATTTCCTGTTTATCTACTGCTCAGCTGTTTAAACTGTCCTGACGGTGTCATGATCTCCCGACAATTGCGTGTCTGAGCAGCTCTTGCAATGCAAGTTTTGCAATACTCTGTTTAAAAACTTGGCACAGCGAATGAGTGCAGTAAACAAAATGAAACAATAAGTTCTGCGCGCTCTGACCCCAATATGGTGGCAGCAGCATGATTAAACATAAGACTGAAGATCAGGAATTAATAACATTCACTACAGCATACAGGATATTGATTTTTGTCAAAGGCATGGGTTGAAAAATATGAATCATATGACAAAAAGGCGCATGCATTGTGGAATAGGTTCGGATTGAGACTGTTTGTATTCAGACCTGAAGCGAAGCGAACCTCTGTCCGTTTGGAAACGGACCGAGACCAACTAGAAAAGTTTGTCTCGGTCCGGTTCTCTGATCCGCAGCAGGATTTGTTTGTGCATAAAAGGTCCGGACTATCGGTCCAAACGAACCCCGGTCCGTTTAAAGTGGACTAAACAGTGCAGGTCTGAATACACCCTAAGACATTTGAGGTCTAGATGTTCTTTTACTTCAATGCCACAGCCGCAGAAAACTTTGCACCCGTAAAGAGGTGGTCCATCTCAGCCCTCAGCTTTATAAAAGCCGCCGTCTTCTCCTTTGTCCCTACAACATACGATGTAATACAAATTTAAAAAATGAGGCGGCATAACGGGTGTGTTATCTACCTTTCATACGAGCCGAGATCGCCATACAAGCACTTATGCTGTAACATTTCAGACTAAAAAAATAACCAATGATTTTTTTCCTAAATACTAAAATACAACACGCTGAAAACTTCTGTAAACTATCAGAGTCTGACTCCACGCGCATGCTGTGATAATAGCTGCTGTATGACGTTCTGCAGGGGGAGTTTCACAAAGGGTAGGAGGGCTTAGAGAGGATCAGGCAAATATCAAGGCGTCAAATATGGGAGTGATGAGAAGGCAAGTTTCTTTAAGGTGGATTTAGATATGCACTGGATTTTCAGAATGATTTAGGGTAAAACTTTCATTTGACTGTGCTATAGAACGATACTGTGTGCCTGGAAGAAGCGTAATACACCCCTTTACGTTTTTTATTTAAAGCAGCTCAGTGTTTCAGCAGCTTTCAGTCATCATGAAGTTTGTTCCAGATAAGGGGAGCATAGAAACTAAAATTTTACGACATTTGATCGTTTGAATTTGTCTGCACTTAGGGGGAAGAAGGCATGGAGGGGTGGGTACCCCCGAGCGAATGCGACTGCCCCAGCCGTGGAAGAGAACTTCCGATAGATGGACATCCTTGTTGTGTTACTGCATTTCCATGGATTTACTCAGGAAAATGAGACTTCTCATTATGTTTACACTCAATATTTATCATTTACACAAATACATGCATGCAGGCATAAAATCCAAATATAGAGAAAGGATAAATTGTAATACATTTTAACCTTTGAGTAGAATCAGTTATATTTCATGATTACATCTTTAGAATTGAGCCAATTTTCTCCAATCAGTGACACTTGAATGATAATCATGAAGCAAAGATCAGTTCCCTTTTATGGCTTCCTTTTGATAACATATTATGCTAAAAGAAATCTGATGTTATACCCACTTTACAGACGACCCAAACAGGACATCTTTGCTCTACGGCATGATTTTGGGGCCAAAATTAAGACTACTTTCCTACCACAGGAGGCTATATCCATTCCAAAGCCAGCAACTGATCTGACTATTGATAGAGCGGCGCTAGCAACTGAGAGGGAAACCGCTAACTAGTGTTAGCATTGGATAGGCTAGCAGCTTGGCTCATCACCTACTTTATTAGATGTGGGTTTTTATCTTCTGACTTTATGGTGGTTGGAAAACAACTTGAGGGTCATTACTGCCACCTTCTGGACTACCATGTGGACCAGAATACAATAATTGTATGCCTTTATTTTAAGAAAATACCTTGGACTCTCTAAAATCAAATATCTAAATTATATCCCCTATAATCTTGTAAAATCCATGTCTACCACGAAAGGCTCAACAGAAAATGGAGAATATAGCATGATGTAATGACATTTTCACCTTGTCACAGTGCCCATGGTAGTATTAACAGTGATTACTAACTAATAAACCTGGTGAGTTTGGATAAAATAAGTTATTTTGTGTTAACAGATTATTATTAACAGTTCATCAGCAAAAAAGTTGATTTGAAGTTGAGTTTCTCTTGAAATAATTGTAAAACGGTAAATGGTTTTCACAATCATTTGGAAAATGCACCAAATCTATTGTGTATTGGGTGCAGTTTAGGGGGCGCTGGAGATTCTTTTCTTTTACATGAAGCATTGTCAACCCAAATTAAACTTGATGAGGCACAAACTAGGGCTGAACAATTAATTGCATATGCAATTAAAGTTCAATGTGACAAAATGAGATTTTCTAATCGCAAAGGCTGCTTTTTGACTTGACGTAAACATATCTGGTAAAGTCACGTGACTTGTAAACAGCTCAAACAATGCAGGGAGAGAAGGAAACGCTGCACTTTAACCTGTTAGAAAAAGGCCTAAAGCTTAAAAGAATCCAACCCTGCACAATATCTGGTACCAAAGAGGAAAAGTACAGCAGTTGTGAGAAATTATATCGGCTATGAAACCGATGCTGCGCAACGCCAGGTATTATGCAGAACCTGCCTTGCTGCCTCACGAGCTACACTTCTAACCTTTATCAACAACTAAGAACATCACACCACCATATATGAGAGTTGCACGGCTAAAATGACCGCCACCAGTGTTTAAATGTACAGTAAATAAACTTCCAGCCAACAGGGATCATTGACCAAACTGTTTCAAAGAATCACTCCATACGAACATAAAAAACGTCACACGGAAATAACTCGTTCTGTAATGGCTTTCATAGCCAAGGGTTTGCTTTGATAAGGGGTTCTACAGGAAGAAAACCTTGATTACATAACGACGGCGATCACCATGGAGTGTGATGAGTTAAGTAGATAAAGTTGTTTATATTCAGCCATGCTTCGTTTGCCTTTTGTCTTAAAATAAGTTTAGCCTATGGAATAGAAAAAATATGTATAAAAACATCTGTTTACAATACACAATATTTATGCTTGCATTAATTAAAAAATGAATGAGAAAAGCCCCATAAAAATAATTGCAAATTAAATCGCAATCTTGAAAAAAATAAAATCGCGATTAGATTATCCAAAATCGTTCAGCCCTAGCCCAAACATAAGAGCAGTATTGAAAAGTTTCTGAAACCACAATTTCCAAAATTCTATCCTCCTGCAAAGCTTTGCAACTTTAGCTTAGCGTGAAGTCTCTTGGGTTTTCTCAAGACCAATTCAGTCAATTCAGTTAACAACATTTCATAACCCGTGTATGAATTCTTGTGTTTGGATAAAATTCATTTATAGCTAAGTAGTAATATTCTATCTGTCACACAGATCACACTAAAGTGATTATTTCTGGAATGGTTTCTCCTGTGATTGTTTAAATGTGACTTTTGCCTAAAGCTGTGTCCACAAACATCACAGCTGAATGGTTTCTCTCCTGTGTGGATTCTCCTGTGTTGGTCTAAATCTGACTTTCCACTAAAACTGTGTCCACAAAGATCACAGCTGAATGGTTTTTCTCCTGTGTGGATTCTCCTGTGTCGGTCTAAAGTTGACTTGACACTAAAGCTGTGTCCACAAAAATCACAACTGAATGGTTTCTCTCCTGTGTGGATTCTCCTGTGTCTGTCTAAGCTTGACTTTTCACTAAAGCTGTGTCCACAAACATCACAGCGGAATGGTTTCTCTCCTGTGTGGATTCTCCTGTGTTTGTTTAAACTTGACTTTCCACTAAAGCTGTGTCCACAAAGATCACAGCTGAATGGTTTCTCTCCCCTATGGATTCTCCGGTGTTGGTCTAAAGCTGAGTTTTTACTAAAGCGGTGTCCACAAAGATCACAGCTGAATGGTTTCTCTCGTCTGTGGATTCTCGTGTGTTTGTCTAAATGTGACTTTTGACCGAAGTTGTGTCCACAAAGATCACAACTGAATGGTTTCTCTCCTGTGTGGATTCTCCTGTGTCGGTCTAAACTTGACTTGACACTAAAGCTGTGCCCACAAAGATCACAGCGGAATGGTTTCTCTCCTGTGTGGATTCTCTTGTGTTTGTTTAAACTTGACTTGAAACTAAAGCTGTGTCCACAAAGATCACAGCTGAATGGTTTCTTTCCTTTACGGATTCTCCTGTGTCGGTGTACATCTGAGTTTTGAGTCTCTGCATCATCCTCACTCATGATAGAAGAGGTAGAAATAGGAAAACGGTCAGTGTTTTGCTCCTTCACACAGAGCTGCTTTTCCTCTTGATCAGTCAACACTTCCTCCAATTCTTCTTTTATGTAGGAGGACTCTGGAACCTGTAGGACCAGACCATGACTCGTTTCTTCAGGAGCTTCCATTTTAACAGGCAGCATCTCCTTGGAACCTGAAGGAACACAATATAGATACAGGAAACAAATTTAACTTCATATTCACACAAATTGCAGTAAAAAAATAAGAAAGTGTTTGCTCTCTTAAAAGGGGGGTGGGGCTGTAGTTCATACGAACCAGAAGATTGTAGGACAATTTCAGCTTCCTCACATATCACTTCACCTCAAGTGGCCAACCAATTTATATATTGTAATATTATGGTGTTTGGGCTTTTGGTTGAATGTGAATCTAATACAAAGTATCTTTGTGTGGTTAATTTGACTAGAAAACCTTTAGATGTATTTATATACAGTGGTCCCTCATTTATTGCAGGGGTCACCTAATAATTCATAATAGGCGAAACCCGCCAAGTAGTCATCTTTAATTTTTATAAATATTTTATATGATTTAAGGCTGTAAAACCTCTCGTCACACTTTATAAACTTTTCTCAGACATACATTAACATTTCTTTCTGAGTGAGGAACAAAGTTCTGCCTGTTAAAATGTTTCTATTTTAGAGGGATAGGCTATGAATACGTGGACATTGCATTAAATATCTTAGTGTGGTTCAGACAAACCATCCAAGCCAATTTTAATTAGTAACTACTGAACGACCTTTAAGAAATTTGAATATTTAGAAAAGGTGCAGATTATGCATTGTACTATGCATCAAAAAGTAAATGTGTAAACTTCCAATAACTTAGTATGGATTAGATGGATAGATGGAGTCAGCGAGATCGAGCTGGAAGGCTTTAGAGTCTGTGTCTCAGGAAGATATCGGAGTGCCAGGTAAGCAGTATGTAAATATAAATATGTTCTTTTAAGTAAATTCTTCAATAACCATTCAGAAGTATCTTGCTGAATTCTCTGAGTATCGGGTTCTTAACAGATTCCCCTCCTGCAGGAGCAGATTCTGGTTCAAACATGCATGGTTGAACTATTGTTTTTGTATGGTTGAAATACTGCATCCATGTCTGTAAGTTTCACACATAGCGGTGACAATGAGTGGGGTGTGAGCAAAGATTGTAGAAGCGTTGGGCGTGGCCAAGTTAACAGCAGCTCATGTAATATGTAATGAAAAGCAGAAACAGACGGTAATAGAGGTTGGTAACAATGGGCTTTATGCACAGCCCACCTGGTAGAACTTCCAGTTTGTAATAAGCCAGTAAAACCCTTTGTATGTACATCTGTGGGAAGCTGTGGGAGTGAAGCACGGAGGTAAAAAGAGGGATTAGATATTACGTTTATTCGAGACGTATAGTATAGTAGATGAAACCATTATTCAAGTTTCAGCAGCAGTAAGCTAACACCTGAACACTGTTCCTTTCTTTACCTTATCAGCTAAATATATTTCAGCTATCAGTTTTCACAGTTTTGTTTCTACTCTGACCAGGTACAGAGCCCCTCTTGTGAGCAGGGCCCGACCGATATGGATTTTTGGGGTCCAATACCGATATAAAACAATAGCAAAGGCAATAACCGTTTCAGTAAATCACTGGATTCCAAATAATGTAAATAAGATTTATTTACCAATGATTTTCAAAACCAACACAGAACACACAGCATTTCTTGAATGCACCAAGTGTTCATGCAGCTTATAATGCAGACAAACTTCTGCAAACATGAAGAACAAGACGGCTCTTCACCTGTAGGGAAAATCAGCAACAAATTTTCACAGAAAGTAACAAACGGTGGTCAGAAATGTCACCAGATTTGACGCTGGGCAATTTTTAGGGTTAAAATAGGGCAATTGAAACAGCGCATAACGAGCATTGTTGCTGCGTTTGTCTAACTGCAGTTAAATCCCGACCATTGAGCGCATAGACCCGAAAGACAGCAGCGCTGAAAGTATTTATTTATATCCCCATGGTGAGCCGGTGGCGGTAATAAATTAGACAGTGGCGGTAATAAATTAGACAGTGGCGGTAATAAATTAGACAGTGGCGGTCGTCGCTGAGCTTCCTATGTATGAAAAACCCTGTTAAAGTAAAAGTAAACAGCAGAGACCAACTTCTCAGTATTCTCATTTAAGAACTGGGCTCTGCACTGCTAGTTACAAACATTGTAGCGCTCTACCTGGGTTTTTTCCTCTCGCGTCACAAACTGTTATGTTACGGTTTATGACAGTAGATTTAAAATGGTGACAAAGTTGCTATTGAGGATTTACTGCTGTCACTCATACTTCACAAAACCAACACAGATACTTTTAATATTCATGATAGTCTGCGGAGTCGTTAAAGTCTGCACTCTGTGTGCTGCTGCTATGGCATTTTTTAAGGCAGAAATAGTTTGATACATTATTTAATCTAACGCACCAGTTAAGATATGAATTTAAGGAGTTTATTTGTACAAATATAAGTTTTAGCAAGGAAATATGCAGGTTAAAACTTTTACACACTGACTTTTCCACACAAAGCCACGGGGCAAACATTAAGCTTATGAAGGAAGAGGGGGGAACACGTTGTCATTGCTTATTTCACAGTTCAACTCACCACTGACAACAAATAGGGCCTATGCTCAAGACTTTGTTTTTACTCACCTCTGCTGCTTTTTTCTTTACAAAAACGTAACGTAAAAGTCTGAGCTGCTGCGTGTCTTAAGCTCCACTCCTAACTGAGACGTGATATGAATCTGGCGCCATCTGCTGGATAAGTAGCTCAATTCCATTTTTTGCCGTCCCCCCCTCATTTTTTAAATTGAATTATAAGCATTTGTTTTACCGATAGCTGATATTAACAGTGACCCCCATTTCAGCCAATAATATCGGCTGGTCAATATATCAGTCGGGCCCTAATGCTGTTAGCTAAACACTTACCCTCATAATGGTGAATGAAGTTGGTTATGTATAGCTTAAAGCCCTTGACTCGCTTGCGTCGCTGTATGTTTTTGGACAATCCGGTGGGCATCATTAATCGTGACGAGTTGAAAGTCTTGAAGACAGCAAGTTAAAAATGGGACAGCTTTGAACCGGAAGTGATGGGGCTGGCTTATATTAACAAGGAAGGGACCGTGCATAAAACCCATTGATGACCAAGCTTTCTCACATTTTAGGAGGAATTTTGGTCCACTCCTCTTTGCAGATCATCTCTAAATCACCATGGTTTCAAGGCTGTCTCTATGCAACTTTGAGCTTCAGCTCCCTCCATAGGTTTTCTATTGGATTAAGGTGAGGAGACTGACTAGGCCACTCCCTTACCTTAATGTGCTTCTTTTTGAGCCACTCTTTTGTTGCCTTTGCTGTATGTTTTGGGTCATTGTCATGATCGAACACCGATCCACGACCCATTTTCAGTTTCCTGGCAGAAGGAAGAAGGTTCGCTCAGGATATTATGATACATGGCCTCATCCATTATCCTGTTGATGTGGTGAAGTTGTCCTGTGCCCTTAACAGAACAACACCACCAAGGCTAAATGTTTCCACTGATCTACTATTGATACTCTTCATTAAATTCTTCCACATACATCCCCATCATCATTACCATCATCATCTTCTTCATTTGCAGCAGGAAAGTTCACTTTCCTGCTGTTTACCAGCTTATTAGCAATCTGTTTTCTCTCACATTTTCCACCGGGTCTGCTGCTATTTCCACGGATTTTTACATTCCTGCTTCTTCTGGATTAGCGTTATGACCACTCGGCAAATGCCCCCCAACAAAAAAAACGCAACGCAATACATACCATTTGCGGTACAGTAAGGGCATGGCTTAAACGAGTCGCATTTGTTACGTGTTATTCCTTTCAAAGGAGTTCGAAGTCCTGCACTCTACCTCCTCCATGTATACATTTGCCACAATTGGAGAAACTGGTGAGCCCATGGCACAGCAGTGTTTCTGTCTATAAAACTTGCCATTGAACTGGAAATATGTGGTGTTCAGGCACAATTCCAGAAGTTGGCAAATGTGTTCTGGTTTGAGTGTTGTTCTATAACACCTAGCCACTGGTTCAGATACGTAGATGACAAATTGGTTAAAATCAAACCAAAGAGGTGCAAGCCTTT